>JBBPKY010000158.1:0-40240 GCA_038089495.1 Xerocomellus dryophilus
GTCGAATGAAATACGGACCTGTACATCGTTAGCTTCTCCTCGTAGCCTGTTTGTATGGGGCCCGTCTTCGGAAGGCTTTGCACGATCTCTACCGCACGGTTGAACTGCGCGTCGATGAGCTGCCGCGCGTCCATCCTGGAGAGTCGCTCGGAGCGTGGTTACGGCAGAATACAAGCCGTTAATGGCCGAGGTGGTCATGGCTATATGCGTGACAATACTTGATGTGACAACGTGTGACGCTCGTGACAGCAACTAAGTACAGTACACTATCTCAGAGTGCATAGCGTCGGTCACCAACTTTGCATTATGATGTATTATGCATTATTGTATGACGTTTTTGGTGGTGCCTGATGAGTTGGTCCCAGCGTCTCGCTATGCACTATGAGGTATTATGCATATACATGTTATGCATTATGAGAGTGTACTGTATTGGGTCTGGCTGTCTTTGCAACTTGCAGTGATATCATTCAGTACGTAGTCTATCAATTCGTGTACTATGCATAACAGCAAGGTGCATCATCAACGCGCCAGATTTTCCAGCCTAACTGGAGGTCAAAGTGCCAAGCACGGCAAGCAGATGCGAAGCTGAGAGGAGCGTCAGCAGGTCGCAGCCAAGTACCAGTAGAACCAATGCACCATGCGTCACGACTTCCCCGTAGACCATTTGTACTTGAGCGAGCCGGGTATCCTCTCTTCCTGTTTGCTCACAATTTTTCCTTCAAATGTACCACGTTCAGCGCACCTGACGAGCCCATCAAAGTGCACAGACTCACCCCTCCATACTAGCTTTCCCCATGCCTTGCCATGCGTGCCCTCATGTTTGAGACGCGTCTTAGTCACCAGCCAGTGACAGTTCTCGATCCCCTTCTCGGTCCATCTGATTTGGTGAACTTTTTGACCAACGCCATCGTTGGGGTGCCGAGAGAGAACCTGATAAAGGTTCGCAGGTGTGGTCCGGAGCGCTGGAGGGAGGGGAGAAGGGAGTAGTTTGAGGAAAGCACGAGTAGCTGCTTGATTCATTGTCGAGGCAGGCCTCGACACATCCCACAACATGATACCCCATGTCAAAATTCCCACGGCCACTCCACCACGACCATGTTCGCAAGGGCTCTCATTCAAACCAGACAAGTCGCGACAGATGCTTGCGGAATACCGCTAAGACCGACATGGTCCCTCAGAGAGCTCTTGTCTTCGTATCCGTCGCCTTCCCTCTCCCCAGCCACTTTTCAACGTCTCCATGAGCTCTCTGCTCTCATCCCACCGGCCGAAGGCACACCTGAGTATGACACCACAAAGAAAGAGCTGGATGGACTTGTCAGACTTGTTGAAGCTGTCAAACTTGTCCACGTAGACCGTCCGACGGATAGTTCCATCCCAGATGGACGCGTTTGCGCAGAGGGCACTGGGATCCCACTCACAAAGGAGCCGCTCGACGAGGGAACGCAGGGAACAAAACTCCTCCGCTACGCAAACCAGACACTAGAGGGCATGTATGTCGTGGAAACTGACCGGGAGAGATGACAAGGCTGTGGTGTGTTTCATGCCCTCACATGAATCGTCCTCGTCTAACTTCGGAAAGCCAACCCGGGGTCGAGTACAGTACTTGGAGTAATGTCTCAGCATTATAGGATGAACAATATATCATATATTGTCAGGTCTAATTATCAGTGGTGATCATGGCTTCGTCAGTTGACTGTGTCCACCTGTTGACCCAAAACCGTTGACTCCCCGAAGAGTCTCGTCAAGGTTCTTTCCAAACAATTAGTATCATGTACGACGACACGCCTGAAACAGGACCGACCTCAACTTCCAATACGTCAGGATTGCATATTTTCTCAATGACCAGTTGAGCAATGCGGTCGCCCTCTTGCACTGAGGTTTTTACTTCATTACCGGCTTTCCACGATGGCTTGAACCGAACTTACCTTCGAAATCCTGGTCAGAGAGGTTGAAGAGCAAAACAAAGACTGTGCCACGATAGTCTGCATCAATGACACCAGCGCCAGTATCGATCATGAACTTGGAGGCTACAATGCGCATGTTGAACAACCACGGGCAAATTTCATAGTCACTCACCAAGTCCACTTCGTGGCGCGACGCGTCCGTATGTACCAATCGGAACAGCAATGGAAAGCTGGGTATCGATTAATGCTTTTCCACGCGCGGGAATTGTTTTCCTCTCGGCACTTTTGTGTGGTTCAACGCAGCGTTCAAGGAAGCAAGGAAACACGATACCTGTAGAGGTCATACCCCGCGGCGAGCGGCGAGCCACGCGTAGGTAGCTTGGCTTTCTCTGAAAGTCTTTTGACTAGAAGCTGGGATGAAGGTGCATGTTGTGCAGAGTCTGACATTCTTCGTTTTTTTAGCTGTGGTTCTACGTCGGCCGTCATGGAGAACTTGGTGAGCTCAGTGACGCGTGACGCGATGTAGTCATTGGCGGACCTTGAAAGCGTGTCAACTCCGACATGCCAGGTCAAAACTGGGAGTACTCCTGTCTTTTTCTTCCTTTCTTCCATGGACCTCTCCCAGCAAGAACTCCCGCTAACAACCTATTTCACCAGAGGCAGCAAGGAGGTCAGATCTCGCGCTGCCCCGTACAAGAAGAACAAGCCCACAGAAGACACGGACTCACAGTCTGTGGCACGCTCTTCAAAGCGGCGGAAGAGTAATGTGCAGTGTTCCACCGCGAGCTCATTAGGCAGCTCTGTGGGCCAGCCCAAATCGCGACTGAAAAGCCTGCAGCTGCCCACTCCCGCCACTTCTGCTCGAAAGCGCATGCGCAGTGGACGTCTCGAGTTACCTGGCAGAGCGCAACCGACGTCAGCTGGTGCCTTATCGTTGTCTGTTGAACAGAATGGGATTCTCCCGAGCGAGAAGGATCTCGCACAGCTGGAATTTGAGCCTACCCCTTCGAAATTACCTCTATCATCATGCGAGGGTGCAGGGGATGCTATCCCTGAATTATCTAGTACCCCTCTTGCAATGCCGTCCACTGATCGGCGAAAAACAACCAAACCTATTGACGCGGAGCTCCCTCCTGGTCTCCGACATTCCAATTATGCGGAGACTGGTATTGCGACTCCACGGACGTCATCACGAAGAATGTCTGAACCCGTGCATGGCATTCACGATCACACCCCTTTGGCACGTTCTAATTGCCACTTGCCTTGCCTTCCAAGGCTATCGGATTCGGGTATATCTCATGCGGTACTCCCACATATACAGCCCTCGGCTCGTTCAACTGCGGGTCCCCCGTGTTTTCCTTTCGACTTGGACTTCTCAGATCCCTTTTATACTCGCGAGAAAACCGGTGTCTTCGTTCCACGAGATGGTGTATTTGTTGCGCCTAAGCAATATCCCATTCAGTCAGAGAAGTTGGATGGTCGATCATCCGATGGTCATGCCATACCCATGATTCCCATTCCATCTTCTCAGAGCCAATACCTCCTCCATCTTGATGCGACGCCTAAACGCAAGCAATTCTCCCGGCGTACGGAACGTGTAATTTCTTCGCAAACCCAGGAAGAACGAGAATTAACGATGTCAGCGCCTCGCAAACCTGCCGCCATGGTTAGCTCATCACTAGGAGTCTCTCCTGAAAGGTGAGATATACCAACGGGTCATCTGCATTTCGCTTAAAATGTCCAAGGCACACGCGCGGAAACGCTCAGATCCCTCGGCTTAGTTGCAGCGAGCGAAAAAGTCAGCACGTTTACACACTTGGTTCCACCCCTGTCGGATCGCCCATTACCTCTCCCGCCGGCCCGTCTCGTTCCTTCTTCGCACCGAATAAGGCGTCGGATGAGCCCTTATCCAAGTCCCCGAGTCCCTCACGACGCAAGGGATTGGCATCATACTACCACTCTGCCAGTTGTAAGACGAAGACGCCTCGGGGATCTCCCCGTCACAGTTCGATTGAAAATATTCCACCTGCGCATATAGAGGATTCTCTCACGGAATCTGAATCCGACTCGGATATTCTGAGGATGAGGATGGAAGACAGATTATCCACGCTTCAGGCTCCCCGTCACTCGTCAGTTGCTCGCGACCCATGTCCTCTAATTCATTGTGGATTCACTGAAGGCAACCTTCCCGTTGCGGAGAACGACTCAGCAACCGAAGCAGAGTCCGACACAGAGATTCTCCATTGCGTCGCAGAAATCGGCAAGAAACGGTCTCGCGACCATCGCTCTGAAGTATCGAGGGAAGATACTTCGCCTCCCCCAGTCATCTCACCCCTCGTTTCTCCTGCCAGATCACGCGTTGCAACCGCGCCTTCGATCATACGTTTTACACAATTCCCCACGCAGGAAGGCGCCGGATTAGGTGTCCCAGGATCCTGTGCATCTTATCCCTCCAGTATGGAGCAACCCCAGATACCTTCGGAATCTTTGCCTTCAGTTGTTCGGGACTTCATTCGCATGTTTCCTGGGGATGAAAGTTATCCTGCGGACTTTCCAGAATCCCTACGAGTTTAAGACGTCGAGCAAGAGCATAGACTACCTCTGTTACAGTGACAATTATTGGCAAATGTTACATGAACTGCAATGTTCATGACCGTCATGGTAGAACGATCCGTGAACGAGGGACTACTTCTACCTCTTGTATGGCCGGGAGGTTTTTATCCGACCCGACACCGCCTTCAGCATCCTCGGACACCCGCAGTGTCAATTCTGAGTCGTCGACCCGAGCAGTAAGAACTGCTGCTGCTGCTGCCACTTTGGTTGCACTCGCACTCTTCTCGGCTACCACGTGTGCGAGCCTATCATCTTCGGTTACTCGGTCTCCAAAGACTTCCCCAAGCTCCTCCAGCGTCCTGTGCGCGGTCTCGGGGTAGATGAACCAAACTACTATGAACGAGATGATGCAGAAGCCGACCAAAAGGAAGTAGTATCCTGCGTTCATGACCTCGAACAGTGGGGGTGTGATGAACGCGATGATGAAGTTGAAGAGCCAATTGGTCCCTGTGCTCAACGACATGCCTTTGGCGCGTGCGCGGAGAGGAAAAATTTCAGCACCAAGGAGCCAAGGACCGGGTCCCCAGGTAGCCCCAAAGAAGAACAGATAGAAGCAAACGCCGAAAAAGAGGCCGTCTGCAACGGGGATGCGCGCAGGTCCTTCGGGAAGGCTGTTGGAATGGTATTGGAGACCGCCAACGATAGAGAGGGATGCTGCTAGCACGACGCTTCCGATGAGAAGGACGGTACGCCGACCCCATTTATCAATGAGGAACATCGCAGGGATGGTACCCGAACAATAGACGAGGGCGCAAGCACCAGCGTAGAGGAGGGAGCGGGAGACGCTAAACCCCGCACGAGTCAAGTTTGACGGTAAGAAATACAGGATAGCGTTGATGCCGTTGAGCTGAGCAAACATCTGACAAGTGATGCCAACGATGGAGCGACGGGTATATTGACGAAAGACTTGACGCCAGGTAGCTTGGCCCATCTTGCGTTCGAAGTCCACAGCGGCAGCGATTTCAACGTATGTCGCAACGACGTTCTGGTGCCTTGTATCGCCAGCCGCGTGAAGATCTGCCAGGACGTGCAAGCCTTCTTGCTCGAAACCATTTGCCACGAGCCACCTAGGTGTCTCAGGAAGGATGAATGTCCATGCTACCAGGATGGCGGCAAGCGCAGCTTGCACGACGTATGGACCTCGCCAGGAGATCTCGGAAGGCATAGCGAAAAAGAAACCATAGCCGACCCAAGCCGAGATCGCGTACCCGAGGTTCAAACAGATGTACTCGATACAGACGAAGAGACCTCGAGCATGGCTGGGCGCAATCTCACACTGCAAGACTGGAACGGTCATGGAAAGGATGCCGACGCCGATTCCTTGGATTGATCGACCAGCAATCAAAGTCCCAAGGTTGGGTGCGAAGATTTGGATGAAGGCGGCGATAAGATACATGATTGCACCGAGACGGACCGACATGCGCCGACCCATGATGTCGCAAATGTAAGCTGCCAAGAAAGACGCGAAGAATGCGGTGATGTTCAGGCACGAAACAGTGATGGCTGCACGATAGTAGTTGTGGACACTGGATGGCGTAACGCAGGAAAACAAAAAAACGAACCTTGGACCCAAGGATCAACACCTGTGTTGCCGGCCTGGATCTGGGCCATCGTCACCGTCCTTCCGAACATGCGCTGGATGAAGGATGGCTGGACCTGGACTGCAGCGATGATCCCCTGCCCATAGCCGAACATCGCATCGCCCAGCGACGCGAGCGCAGAGGACATGTACAGCAGTGGTTTGCCCACCATCCATCTTGGATAACGAGCGGAGTATACTCGCGGCCGCAAGCGGTCGGTGAGTGACATGATGTTTCAAGGGAGAGTGGGATGCAAGTGGGAAGAAGAGGAAAGCGGAAAGAACTTGGGTGCGGTTCTGGCGCACGAAGGTATTTATGTGGTTCAGCGAGGGTCGTGCATTTTCTGAGACTTGCCTGGCCCGGATTGAAACTGGGCTGGCTCCACCGCACTGTGCGTCACGGCTCCAGCAATGATCATGGAAAGCGTTGCGGTATCCATGATGGGCACACCTGATTCATTTAGTAGTTTGAGTTAGTCGGATTACTACCTTGAAAGACTCGCGTGGGTCCTTATCCCCGCTTCTCGCTGGTAGAAGTTCAAGGGATTTTCGGATCGGGGTGTATGGCCGCCTTCCGAGCTTCCCACCCGAGCCAAATAAATAATGTGCGTTGCTCCGGTAAGATCTTATCGCAATCCACATCCTCCCTAACATGAGCGGCCGCCTTCAGTACAAGGTGGGTCTTGACGGTAGCTTATCTGCTCTGGACAGTGCTGACTCCCGCTCCCTCGTTCAGTCTGCGCTCATCACAGGCGCCGGCTCGTAAGTCCAAGGTTTCCGACATCCCTATCGATACGAGCAGACGATTATCAACAGCGGTATCGGACTCGAATCGTCGCTTCTCTTCGCAAAAGAGGGCGCAAGTGTCTTGCTGACAGACATAAACTTACCAGCAGCTGAAAGAGGCGCATCCTTGATCAACCAGAGGTTTCCGAACGTGAAAGCATTGGCCATCAAAGCCGACGTGGCGAAAGAACAAGATATCAAATCTGCCGTTGAGCTTGCCGTCAAAGAATTCGGCAGGCTCGATATCATGGTATGGGACCATCTCGAACGTTTCATTTGGGGCATCCATTCACCCGTCTTTCCAGTTCAACAATGCTGGCGAGTCGGCTACACATGTAGTCCCCAGGTATTCCTTCTTATTCAAATACAGGAATCATGCACCCAGAAGATGACAATGCTCTCAACACGGAAGAGCGGATCTGGGACCTCACGATGTCGGTTAACACCAAGGGCGTCTGGTGGGGATGTAAGTATGCGATTCTCGCGATGCGTCAAAATCCTGTGGATGAGTCAAAGGGCCTCCGTACTGGAGGAAGCATCATCAACACAGCGAGCTTCGTTGCCATCTTTGGAGCTGCTACCCCCCAGCTGGCATGTGAGTAACCCGTGATACCCCCTCGTCCGTCATTTGGTTATTATTCTTCACAGACACCGCGTCGAAGGTACACCTGTCTTAAGATTGTCGTCTCACTGATCCTGACTCCGATCCGAGGGAGCTGTGCTTGCGATGACTCGCGAGCTCGCCATGGTGCATGCCAGAGAAGGAATTCGCCTGAATTCTCTTTGCCCGTGAGCACGATTTTTTTGCATTGGCCGTTCTCACCCTAGACAAATCACCCTTAGTGGTCCTCTTAAGACACGTGAGTGGTCTTCCCCTTCAAGAATACGCGATCTGACTTGGAACCAACGCCCCAGCTCTTCTTATGGATTTCTTGAATACTGACGAGAAAAAGAACCGCCGTGTCGTTCACCTCCCCATGGGTCGTTTTGGTGAAGCGATCGAACTGGCAAACGCTGCCCTGTTCTGTATGTGTTGTCGAACTTGGCCATGGATCACCTCTAAACCTTCCTATATCACCAGTGGCGAGTGACGACAGTAGCTATATAACAGTCCGTCACCACACTTCCCGCCACGCCACATAGCATTGCTCACAGGCATCCAACAGGGCACAGACTTCAAGGTGGATGGTGGTCTGACATCGTGTTATGTCACCCCGCTCGGGGAACCGGCCCATCCTCCCCCAACAAGCCTAGTTTGATGGACACACGACAGGTGATTATGGCATGCGCTTAGCAAACTATCATGCTTACACTTTGACAGTTCTCTGCTGCAAGATGTATCCACTCGAGCACTACTACAAATTTTTCGCTGTGCGTTTGTTCAAATAGATTCTCCCTGGGCGATTTTCCCGGTTTCGTCGGAGGGTGACTCAGGCTGAGGGGGTGATTTGAATTCTATCGCAAATGTACTAGTACTAGAGTCTACGTCCACATCTCAGGGGAAAAAATATCCCGTGCGTGTGCATTGACAGCACGTGCGGCGTAGAAAGGCGCAGCGCAGCGAGAAGGATGGAAACTGGACAATAAATATGAGGATGGTTAATTCGAATCATGGCGTAGATAGTGATACATGTACACCGTACAGAAATAGTAATGGCAACAAAAATCAACACAAGTCCATTCAGCGCAAATCCACATAAGACCATTACCCCACAACAAACCATACCTCAAGGCCATCAACGATGAACAGCCTACTAGATTGCCTTCTTCTCTGCAGCCCTGCGCTTCTCGGCTTGCTCTCTGCGTAACCTCGCGATTTCCTTGCCAACGTCGTTCTTGAGTTGTTTATGCAACTCCGGGCGGTAACCGAGCATGAAAAGCAATTCCAAGTGGACGAAGAAGGGGGCAAGCACAACAGCTTCACAGACACCTTGGGTAACGAGTCACCTGCACAAAACGTGGAACCTACCTCCGAGGATATTGTCGAGCAAAGCCGGGGCGCGACCCTCTGCAAGCCCATGACCAAGGAATTGAGCGATCCATGAAAAAAACTGAACAATGACGGCATTTTGGATTCCATCGGGACGGTATGCATACGCCGTCGCCGACAACAACGACAAGATCATCTGTGGTGCATAGAGGATCTGATCAAAGTGGCTAATGAGTGGTTGATTTGGGAAACCGATTGTGGGCTTACAGCTGCGACAGGTTCGAGGAGGAGGTAGTACGATAGATAGAGCGCCGTGAGAAGCGCAGGGGTCTTCATGTCAAAAATAAGGTAATCATTAAACACATAATGGATGGAAGGGAGAAAGGAGGGCGAGGGTAGGAGGGTACTGAGTACCGATGCACTCCTGGGTAACCACGTGCCAGTGATGGTAAGAATGAACCCAGTTTAAAGAAGGGATAAGAAAGCGACGTTACCAGAGAAGAGCTGGGACGCAGAAGATGTGGATGGCCACGTTCACGGGGTGAGAATGATAGGAACCATAGAAAGTGATCTCAAGAACCAGTTGGGATTATTAATTCGAATCGGGAGGTACCCAGCGTTACGCACTTGTTTTCGAACATCGAACAAGGAGGACATGATGGAGAAAAAGGTTGGGCGAGTCGACCTCCTGTGGGCGCCTTAGAAGTTTGTCAGTTTTAAGGCACGACTCTGTATCGCTGACACAATTGATCTGTATTGCTTGCCGGAGCGGCGAGCACCGGTACAATCAGATGTGACAAACTACACAACCATCGATAAGTGGATCAAGTAGAAAGGCTCAGTTTCTACGACGACGACCGGTGGCAATAATCTCAGCGGACACCCGACAAACAGTGTTCGCTCGAACGTTCACCCCAAAGGCGAGTTTGACCATACCTGGTGGGTAGTAAGACTTATCGGAGTTTGAATCATCCTTCAGGTTACCTCTTTAGGAAGGTCTATCCGAATCACTCACTGGGCATGTGTTGAGATCAGTGAGATAAAGGATCCTAGTGCAATCGTGCAAGTCTTTTTTCCCTCTCGCGAATTTGTATATTTAATTTTCATCGGACCCCTGTGGTCAGAGTGAGTGAATGAATTGATTTATTGTCTAGCTACGCTTATTATATTCCGGGACTCGGACCCAGAATGGGAGATGTCCGGCAGGGAGGCCCGACCTAATCCGGACTCCGGAGGGTTGGCGCACTGCTTTGTCACGTGACCGCACCTCTAACGTGTCAGACATGCACATTGGACAAGAACTTGCAGTGAAACATGGTTCGGACTACAATCATAGTCCGGGCAGCTGATGCGCTGCCGCTCGCAGCCAGTGTTGACGACGAACAAGTCCATCCTTCATCATCTTACACACTACTAGCGACTGACTCATTCATAGACAGAGCAAGCGTTGCAGGAACACAAACAGCAGGCAAAGTTAATATTCAGGCGCATCACACCCAACTCTGAGCCACGGTGCTCCATCGAAAGTGGCCAGTATACACTTCAGTGAGTTTCCATTCCCTCTTGAACAACGGCGAACCTCAATGCCAGTTCCAGCTACCTTCTCACAGACAATGTTGTATTCCTGACCATCGCGGACAAGTCATATCCTCGGAAACTGGCCTTTTCGTACCTCGAAGAACTATCCAAAGAGTTTTCGTTGTCGTACGGCTCAAAAGTGGAGTCGGTACGGAAGCCATACGCCTTTGTTGGGTTTGGTTCGTACCAGCAGTTTAGCCACCCTAAGACATTCATTCACAAGTTATGCTAAAGATACATTCATGTCCAAAACCGCGCGATTATATCAGGATACCAGGGCTGCCAGTGCTGCGGGGAGCTCGAACTTGGACAGGCTCAACGATGAATTGCAAGATGTCACTCGGATAATGACAAAAAATATGGAGGAACTCCTTTGGCGAGGAGACTCGCTGGATAGTAAGACCTTCGCCTATCTACCTTGCATCAATGACTTTGACACCCTGGCTCCCTTTTCAGAAATGTCGCACCTTTCTACGTCGCTCCGCTCAGAGTCGGAGCGGTATCGCAAGGCAGCAAGGAACGTCAACATTCAAGCCATGATACGACAATACGCTCCATTTGGTGCCGTGGCTATATTGTTCATCATTCTCATATGGTGGCGCTTTTCATGAAGTCGATTAGGAATTGCTTCTGTTCAACCTGGACATCTTACATACATACAGGGTAATCTATACGAGCTTTGGCGTACCGTTTGACACAGGTTTATCCCAAAATCGCAACGAGTATCCAGAGATACCAATGAAAAACTCCACAAGATCTGCGGCAGGTACCCACTGTCCATGTTTGAGGGGAACATGAGGTAGCCCTAGAAATGTGGGGAGCGTCACGCTGTGCCCGCTGGCACGGCAGTATTGGAAACGGTCGATCAAATCAGTTTAAATGTGGCGGCCTTGAAGTTGCACGGTGAGGTAGCTGAATCTCTCAACCAACACGAGGATAGATGGACAACGGGGCGCACTAACAATGGATTCTGTGTCCCGCGAACAAGAAGAATTTGGCGATGTCTCAGTATTGCTTGGACCAGTCGTCAATTCAAGACACCGTATGTCGATGCATCGCCGATATCCCATTTACCAGCAGGCTCATCCTACACAGACCTGGGCAAACAACAACGCCCCTAGACGGGCGCACTCCAACAGCATCCCTGAACCCAAACTCAAGGGTTGACTACGATGATTATGACGCTTCAGACCTGCGGTGAGACCAATCCCTCTGATAGGGAAGGTTCTCGGCGTTCTATCAGTCGACGCACGGGCACGGATACCGTTTGCCTGCCGGACAACTGCATTGTGATGGTCAAATGCGTGCATGGCGGCCATTCTCAAGCTCGTTCGATCACGCCGCGAATCTCCAGGAGCACCCCGTTTTCTGCGTTGTGTGAAACAACGCGCTGGTGCTTCCCAAATGATGGCTTCAAGGGGTATCGAGATGGGCCGCCCAATCGACAAATGGATCAGCGTTGGCGGTCTGCCTTAGTTGGAGCTGCTTGATTCAACATGATACAAAGAGGGATGGTTTTACAGTATCATCGGGCCAGACAGGTTGTATATGCCATCATGGGCTTGCTCGAAATGCACGTTCGCACATAACAACTTGCAGCTTGCCCAATACCCACATCCAGGGTGCGAAATCAGAGATGGGCCTGATATGGGTGATGGCACGAGGCACCGTGTACGTACGAGATAATCATTTCCAAGTTGGTGGAGGACAAAAGAGCCTTGTTCTCCTCTTATCGCAGTCTTCTTTCTCTTTCCTCCCCTCCAGTTCATCATGAGCACCATAGGAGGCTTTCAAGATATGCCCCAGCCTTACTCCCCGCCTTCTGGTGGTCAGATACAGCCAGGTTCGATCACTTACACCACCTCAACAGGCCCTGATGGTCAAGTCATCTACCATCCATTCAGGTAAGTATCCAGTGCCATCGGTCATCCGAACCCGTTCATGAACAACGTGTAACGAATAGAGCTGTCCCTGCACGGTAAGATATCGGCGCTGTTGCTCGATCATCCTTTGACGTCCGATAGCTACCAAACATCACAAGGAGTAATCCAAGGTATCCAATGGGTTCCAGCCGAAGCCACGCAGATCCTCCCTGCTGGTGCTACGCCAGCAAATGCGGTAAATCGCATTTCCAGCCCCCCTTTTCTCTAAATTGATGTCGTGTGTAGGAGTTCGCTGCCTCGTGGAACCGTGGCTACCTCTCCCGGGAGGACGAAAGTGCTCTCGAGAAATGGTGTGTCCTTTTGAAATGACTTTGAGTACCATCTCATCCTAAGCAGGCAGAAAGCGGAGGAGAAACGCAGGAAGAAAGAAGAGAAATCCTCCATAAGGCGACTCTCGAAGCAGTTCGATAAAGATATGCAAGAAGTCGAGCTCCGCGCCGCACGCGATAGGGAAATTCAAACCAGAGAGCGCCGTCGCAGTTTCTACGGAGATGGCCCACCTCCAGTGTACGGCGCCCCTGGATCTGCGCCTTATGGCGCTTATGCTCACAGCCCCAGTAATCCTGGCTCTGTAGACCTCGATCGGAAGTTCACCGAGCTCGAGATTGAGAGGGACGCAAAGTACAGCAGTCGTCAGAGAAAATATTCGACTAGTGGAGGAGATCGTACACCTCTGTATGGGCCCCCACAAGGTAGCGTCTACTCATCACCAGGGCCGACGTATCAGAGCCCCACTGCCAGTGGTTACCCAGGCGCAGGAGCCACCCCATACAATCGTGCTGCCTCTCCATTTCGCCCGGGCCCACCAACTGCATATACTGGCTCTCCAAACACACGCCCTCATGATATCTCGTCTTACCCGGGTGGCCCAGATCCGATTGCTCGCGCAGCGTCGCCCTATGCCCGTCAAGAGCCGATTGCCAGGGCAGCTTCGCCCTATGGCCGCCCTGAACCCATCGCAAGAGCGGCTTCGCCATATGGTCGCCCTCCTACCGAACCAATTGCCAGAGCATCTTCACCCTATGGTCGTCCTCCCGGGGAACCGATCGCTAGAGCAGCCTCTCCATATGGGCCGACCCATCCCCCTTACAGTGCTCGTGCTCCGTCCCCAATTCCTCCCTTGAGAGGACCACCTCAGCGTTCCACCTCTCCTTTCCCTCGAGCACCTTCCCCATACTCTGGTGCCTATCCTTCTGGACATGTGTTGGAAGGACAGCCTCTTTCCCGTTCTCGTGCGCCATCACCAATGCCAGGCCCTCCTGGCGTCGCGTTCCCGTCATCCCCTCGTGTGCCCAGCTTTGCCGTAGGTGCAGACCACCAACAGCTTAGCGCGCCGGAGGCCTTCTCGCGCCCTGCCAATGCAGCCCAGTCGTACACACCATTCAATATTATGAAGATCCAAGAAATGGAGCAGTTCTACGACCAAATCCCCAGGATGCCCTTGGTTCTAGAGACGCACGACGTATATCACCAGGATTGGATCAGATTCATGAACGTATGTTTCCTTTTTTTTATACGTAACATGCCACCCATCGTTCAACCGAAACCTCACCAGGATATCGCGCTGGCATGGGCTGGAAAGATGCCGATCCCCGAGTTTTCCCGTGGGGCGCCACCCAAGCGGTCCACGCTCGTCGCTGATCTGATCGATCTTTGGAACTCGAGCTTTTTCCTCACACGTCGGGTCGAGGTCGTCTTGTTCAAGGGTCGCGAGCGGCGTTCGGGCGCCAGCGCTGGTAGTGTCGACTACAATTTACCCGGTTTACGGCCCGACTCGTCTTCTGAGTCGTCTTCATCCTCGGACTCTGGGTCCGAGTCCGACAGGTACGCAGGGTATGGTCGCGGTGTTGACTTGACAGAGTCTAGGAGACGGCACAAGGAGAAGAAGGAGGAGAAGAGGAGGCGCAAGAAGGAGAAGAGGCTCCGGAAGAAGGCCAAGGAACTTGAAAGGGCGTATACTCTTTATCTGACGTACGTGCATCCCAGAGACTTGCCCGGTCCCGCCCAGCACGGCTACTACTCCTAACGTTTCGGCACAAGATTTTGCGATTTCCTTTACTACTAGCCAACAAGTTTGTTTTAACCTGAAAATACGTCGAATCCATGCTTCCCGTCCCCCGAACTACGCAGTAGAAATCATGTATGCTTACAGTGAATGACATCTGTACGAGTGTAGGACCGTGTCGCGCGCAACATCGTCCAGAGTTACGTTTATGAGCAATAGGGAGAATATACAAGAATAAATTACCGCGCTACCGACCACCACGGCCCCTACCTCTTGGAGCCCCATGGTGTGGGCCACCACCGCCGTACGCACCGCGACCGTGCCCATTCGAGGAACCATAGACACCATAGCCCCCTTGAGCTCCCCCTGGACCACCATAGTTACCGCCGCTGCCGCCACCACCGCCACCACCACCACCACCGCCACCATACCCTCCCCGTCCGTACGACTGAGAATGGCTAGGCTGCCCATACCCGCCTCTAGGACCTCCACGGTACGACCCACCTCGCGGAGGTCCCTGAGACCCACCCCTACCACCGTGACTCTGCATCGGCGGCGGCCTCCCATTCCATCCATGCCCGCCAAAACCTTGTTGGGATGGCGGGTATGACTGTCTCGCTGGCTGTCCATACGATGGCATCGAGTACTCGTTCGAGTTGGGATAGTTGCCAGGACCGGGGCCTGGGCCGTTTCCATACGAAGCGCGATTGACAGGTCCTCCTCGTCCACCACCCCGGTCCCCTCCCCCACGGCCTCCGCGTCTGGAGCGGGGATCCAAGTCCTCGGCGGTGAGCTGTTGTGAGGGTTTGTGCACCCCGTGCAACAACATCGAATGGTGAGGGGTAAGCTGCTTCGGGAAATAGTAGAGAACTGATAACGATCTGTCGTTTTTTATGTCGGGGAGATCTATCGATGTCAACGGAGAGTAGAAAGTCGATCCCGGGATACAGTCAGGATTCGGGAGTGCACTACCGCTAATGCCCTTTGAATCCTTTATAGGCATTAGTACCGGCTGCAGAAGGAGAGATCAGAATTAGTTGGTGATGAAAGCATGAGACGCTATTGACCTGCTTGTCCTTCCGCTTTCCATAGAGGCTTTCGAAAAATGGATACAGCCTATGCTCATCTGACACATACATCACGCTACTGCCCCAGCTGTTCCTTCTCACTTCGTCCTCTGTGAGTGCCGGATATCTCGTTGACATGGCATCCAACAGTCTTTTTTCATCGATGAAGGGAAGTAGTGCAACACCCTGCCATAACATTTTCTTTCCGTTCATATCGATCTGGAATGAACTCGGATAAAAGTCGATTATAGGTGAAGTGGGTTCCATCATGAGGTCGTGGAAGACAGCTGGGATATGCTTTTTTGAGGCAGGGGGAAACACTCCCATGAGTTGCTCATAAGGCTTAAATGGTTGACCAAGGGTGAAGCTGATCTCCATGTCTTTGAGACCCTCGAAATCCGAGGCAAAGGGGGCAAAATGGAAAGGATAATACCATTGCCAGGAAGGTGTCTTTCGGGGAAAATATATCAATGTTCTTGAAGGTTGTCATCTTGTAGCTTACCCCTTGATAGTAGTAATGCAACACCCATGCAATACCTTCCACATAATGTCGAGTTAACCTGATGCAAGATGTCAGAGTAGTATCTGGAGACTAGAAGGGCGACAAACATTTTCCTGAACTCAACGTCGGAGCTCGGGATGCCGAACTTTTGCTGATAATAACGTTCCTTGTAACCCGGTTCATACAATCTAAAATCACACAGCGTTGGTGTTCCCTCGAGGTGGAAGGAAATTATGAAAAGTGCTTCCATACCTGACGTTATCTACTTGCTCAACAGAGCCGTCGGCTCGGACGACCAGAGCATAAGAAGGTTCCTCCTCCTCCACTGAGCTGTCGTTCTCGCCGACGACAACGATGTCCTCCTCGACGTCGATTTGCGCATCTTCGGCTTCAACATCTGCTGCGCGTCGTTTTCGGCCCGAAGAAACGGACAGCATAGACTCATCCAGCGACTGTGAATGAGGCGGGGAAGCTGCGACGGGAGGTTCTACGTTTCCAAGACCGGGGACGTCAAAATCAGAGGCTGAATCTGATACATCGTATTCAGGTCCCTGCGCTTTTGCAGCCGACATGGAAGATGCGCTGGGTTTTACGGGTACCAGCCCTGCCATTTCAGCTTTCAGAACTTCTGCTGCACTCATGTTCGCCAACCTGATCGCTGCGCGGTTCGCGACCACGTCCCGGTTGCTGCCTGACAATGCTTGTGCAGCAGCGGGTGCGTTGGACTTTGACTGGGTCGTTGACGGGGCACCAAGGCCTATCGAGTCTGCTTTTGCCGCAAGGTTATTATGAACCGATCCATGGATGCCGAGAGCAGAGGAGGGACCAGATGCATTGCGGATATCAGAGGGATCATTAGCCTGTCTGTTGTTGTTCTCAATACGACGCCGCTTGGACTCGTGGTCTTGACGATTCTCGGCTAAGAAGGTGGAGGGTCAGCCTTGGGCATCCAATTAAATTACTTCCAGCCAAATGAGTCAAGGCAGAAACCAACCACACTCACCTTCTTGCCTTTTCCTGAATATGCCGTCTTCTCGCCTTGCCAGTCCCTCGAGGATTATCTCTGCCCTCTCGAGGACCAACCTGCCGTGATCTGTCAGATACCCGCCCATCCTGGGCAGCTCCATTTTCCAGATATTCAGCAATGTATCAATCGCGCCTTCTCTGATCTCCAAACTGGGTAGATGTGGCAAGAAGTCATTGCCCACAAAGAAAATCAATAACACCCAATCATCAATCGCTTGTTCGAAGTTGAAAGAAAAGGGTGCTCGGGGGACATAAAGCTCCGTTTCAAGGTACTCTCGCAGAATGGAAACATCGAGGAATATAAAGGGCTTTTTCTCAGGAGGGGTAGGCTTGGGTTTTTCGACGAGAGAATTCGGTTTAGGTCCAGGACACTGTGCAGCGTAATGTCCCTCTTCACCACAAATTCGACAAGCATTCGATTTGTCCTGAGCGAAGACGTCTTCCCGCAACACGCGAAAGTAGGGCTCATGGGTTGCGAGTGCAAGCATAATGAGATCAGCGTCCTGAGAGAAAATGAAGCTGGTCAGCAGACAATAGGAATAAAACTACAAGCATACCAAGCCGTAGATGACGTGTTTCGTATTAGGATCATGACCTTGGTTTGAACGTTGTCTCCGGATAAAATCCATGATTTTATGCTCTCCTTCTCCGGGCACACTTGCGTCTGATATGACCACTTGGAGCTGTGGGGAAGACAGATCAAATAACAATTAGTAGAAGGAATAGTAAAATGTACATCTTTCCATCCGGGATCGGTGTTCATCTTTTCGACGACCCAATATCTCAATGAGGATGCGAGGAGGTCCATAAATGGGGTGCCGGGCGTGATGGCATTGGAATCCCATGCTTCCTTGTGTTTTTCTTCGTCGCTGATGACTTTGCCCATTGCTAACAAAACGGAATATGTGAGACTTGTGTGTCGGCAAATGGGTGGGACACACCTTCCCATTCGGCGACTGCCAGCCTGCGAGCTTCGGCCTTGTCCTTTGCTTCTTGAGCAGACCTGAAACGACGCGAACGTTGCTGATTCATCTTTGCACGGGGAGCCACACCATCTAGGGGAGTGTGGGCGAGGGACATGGATGAAAATGGATGTGTACGCACCAATTGCCATGAAGAGAAGCTTGCGCGGTCTGACCATGTTCACGACGCGGTTCGTGTACTTGAACACTTCGACCATCATTTCCTCTTCTGTCTCGGGTGGAGGCTAATGAAAGAAGTCAGTACTCGGTGACTCGAGGACGAGTGAGTACATGCCTTGCCCTCCGGATGTGTACAGGGGTGTACCTGGAACGCCATGAATGAAATAATGACTGGCGGAGGGACTGGAGACGCACGATGCCGTTCATATCGAGGTAAAGGTTATCAAACTCGACACCGTTTGGGTTTGGAGTGGTGATGTCGACTGGTAGCTTGATGGGTTCGCCGAGGGCATCTGGAACCTCGACTTGGTCGTCCTCGCGGACAGACGTCACTGGAGAGATGCAGCTTAGCTGTGGCGCTTTATAGAAAAGGTTGCAAGGTCGTACCAATCTTTGGGTACTTTTTGCTGAGCCAGCGGAATAGTGCGGGGACACCCTGGAAGACGAGGGTGAGCGATGGAAGGTGACGGGTAAGATGGACAAACCATGAGTTGGCAAGTTTGAAGCGTAGAAAGCGAAGATGGCTGGTGTCGTCGTCGCGCGTGACAAGCTGGACCGCCGTCGACGAAGCCGGCGACGATGTGCGCCTGTTACCAAAAGCGGAATGTATTACATCATGTATTCCCACGGGTGCTGTAAATGACTCGTCTGACCGAACAGTGGTCGATCGCAGAGGGTCATACGTCGGGCACGATGTCGACAACCACAGCGACGATAACGATCCCTCTCACCGCATCCTTCAAGCTCACCACCGCACAACAAGACATGTCCTCCCCATCGCACCCCAACCCACCAAAGTCCCAAAAACAAATGACAAAGGCAGAGCGCCGCGAGCAGCAAGAGGCACAGCGAGCCGCAAAGGCTGCATCAAAGGCTGCCACTCCCCAGCCCACTTCCTCCAAGCCTGGCCCCTCCCACAAACAGAACGCCAGCATCAGCGGCAAAGGTCCCGGTCCTCCCAAGTCCGGAAAGGAACCCGCATCAAAGCCCGGAAAGGGCGAGCCCAAGGAGGCTCTACATCCCAGTGCCCTGCTTGACGAGACCCCTCGTGGTTTACGCATCTTCTCGCACTTTGGCACCCCCAAACCACCCGCCATCACCAAGGGTGACATCCACCCTGTGGTCGTAAGACTTGGTTTGCAGTTCGCAGAGTTCAAGATCACCGGCGCGAACGCTAGGTGTATCGCCATGCTGTCCGCTTTTAAGACTGTACGTTTCCATCTTTTGGCCAGCGGATGCCCTGTCCTGCCCCCTTTTGTCGCTGATCGTGCTACTAGGTCATTCAAGACTACGTGACGCCTCGTAATAATACGCTCTCCCGCCATCTCATGACACATCTGTCACCTCAAATCACACATCTCGTGTCAGCAAGATCAATGTCGATTTCGATGGGCAATGCAATTAGACAGCTCAAGCTTGAGATCAGTGGTTCAGATATTGACTTGCCAGAACAGGACGTTAGTTCCGTTTCCCCTCTCAACCCAACATGCCTTGACGGTTTATAGGCCAAAGATGCGCTGTGCGATACGATCGACAATTACATTCGGGATCGGATCCTTCTCGCGGATCAAGTTATACAAGAAACAGCTGGCAAAAAGATCAACGACGGCGACGTCATCCTCACCTATGCACGGTCGGTGTATCAGCGAGCCAGCCCCAGTGCATATATTTACCCCTACTTGCAGGTCATCTGTGGTCGAGAAATCATTGCTGCATGCCTGGGCATCTGGCAAGCGATTTTCCGTCATCGTCGTCGATTCACGACCTATGCTGGAAGGTATGCCCTCTTCATCTGCCAAGTTTCGGGCGACCATTCACGTGTGCTGCTTGTCCCAGGCAAGGCGTTACTGCGATCTCTCACGACCGCGTCGATTCCGTGTACTTATCTTCTCTTACCATCCCTCCCATCGGTCTTGCCACACACGACGACATTGTTTGTCGGTGCGCACTCTCTCCATGCGAACGGCGCCGTCTTTTCGCGAGCCGGAACGGCTATGGTTGCCATGATGGCCAAGTCAAGGAACATTCCCGTTGTGGTGTGTTGTGAAACATACAAGTTCGCGGAGGGTATTCGCTGGGATGGGGTAAGCAAGAATGAGCTCGGTGAGTGCCCCACAACGCTGCTTCGGGGCCCGCTAAGACACGTGCGCGTGTGCACAGCGCCGACCCCATTTCCTCCGTCCTCGACATCGGATAGTGACCCGCACAGCCTGAAGCCACGAGCGAACCTCTCAACTTTGAGTCCGTTGTATGATTTGACACCGCCATCGTGCATCACGGCTGTTGTGACTGAGGTGGGCGTTATCCCGCCGAGCTCGATATCGTCGATTCCTGGTGCACTTGGGAGACCGACTATTGGGGCTTGATTGTTTATTCCATCTCGCACGTTCTTTCGTGCAATGTGCATAATAGATGAATGAATCCCTCTACACGTTTGTTTGTCACGTGAGCCCGGGAAATGCCGATAACCCCCCTTGTTGGAGGGGTCGTGATGCCCCTCGGTCGAGCTCGTCCGTGTCCTCGTCGCCGCCGCCACGTAGTAGTCGACCGCCGTTGTCTTCGATGTCCCCCTCCGCTGCAACCTCCCCGTCCCCCGCCAACGACCCTCTCCCCGCCACTCCCGCCCTCAATGCCTCCGCCGACGTCCCCGCCAAGATCAGCGCCTACTACTCCCTCGTCTTCCCCAACATCACCTTCTTCCTCCAGACCCTCACCGTCACCATCGGCAGGAGGTGCCTCCCCCCCACCTCGGCCTCCCTCAATGGCGCAGACGCCGCCCCCTCCACTCAGAGCCCCGTCGACGTCGACCTCGGTCCGCTCAAGAGCGTGTCCCGTCTGCACGCCAGGATAGAGTACGAGGAGGAAGAGGCGCGCTTTGTCCTCGCCGTTGTCGGACGCAATGGCGCCTGGGTAGACGGCGTTTGGTCCGGTGCCGGCAGTCGGGTACCACTCGGCGAGAGGTGCGTCCCGTTCCTCCCCTCCCCCTTTGAGCCCCTCACATTGTTGCCAGGTCTCAGATTCAGATAGCCTCGCGCACGTTCCACTTTGTGCTTCCTCCCCCGTCAGCACCCGAAGACTCCCCCTCTCCGTCTTCAGCCTCTTCCGTCCAGCGTGCCCGCTCCCCGTCCGTGGACATCACCTCTATTTCCCCCCCATCGTCCTTGCCATCCCATTCCCCCTCGCCACGCACAGCGCCCTCATTGCCACCTCCGAAACCTCCCCGATCTCCCGAACCCCAACTCCCAAATTCCAATGCAATCCCCCGCACAAAGGGCCCCTCCGCTTCTACCTCCACTCCCTTGTCTGCCTCCACCGCACCAACTTCCAAGAAACGCAAGAAAGCTTCTAATCCTCCTCCAAAGCCTGATGTAATGCCACCAAAGCCCTCGTTCACGTACGCACAGCTTTGCTATCGAGCTATCAAGGCAATGGGAGGGAAGGCAACACTGCAGGATATTTGTGGTTGGATGATGGACAACCACGACTGGTATCGATACAATGAAGGCGCTGGCTGGGAGGTGCGTAGCACGTTCCTCCGTTTAATTTACAACAACTTCCACGTTCTTGATACCTCTTCTCTTTTCTCTCTCTCGAGTGTCATTACTGGTCGATGAACTGACGCATTTCTGCATATCGATCCAGAACTCCGTTCGCCATAACCTGTCCTCAGGGCGCGCATTCAAAAAAATGGAACGCAGTACTGGAGAGCACGGTAAAGGGTTCTTTTGGTCTGTCGACGAACAGTATGGGCATACATTTGAAGAACAAGAGGCTCGTGCAGCCGCTCAGGCTCAAGCTCAGTCTGCATCGTCATCAGCGCTTCCGGCTAGTGGTAAGGACGGTAACAGTAAAAACACCCGGAGGAAAGATAAGGCGGTCCCGCTGGACCCGCCACTTAAACGGAGCGTGAAGAGTGGCGTGGGTCCACTGCCACCACCGCTGACGTCCACACCGCTGGCTTTTCCTCTCGGGTCGACACAGGCACCAGCGCTGGGACAGCTTTTCACGACTGTGCCAAGGGCTGTAACGACAAATCTTGGACCTGCCGCACAGGGGACGAAGTCTGAACCTGCCGACCCACCTCGGATCGGTACGGTTGAAGGATTGCTCGGCTCCGTTGCATCGTCCGCGTCGGGTTCTGGACTCGGGACACCCTCCACATCTGGGGTGGTCCCCCCTCTATCTGGATGCGGTCCCTCATCGTCAACTCACGTTCTCTCTTCTGTGACATCTTCTGTCTCAGTCTCCCCATTTGCTGCGCTCCCACCTTCCGTCTGTCTACCAATCGTTATCGGCCCCGCCCCCTCGTCACACCCTTCAGGCAGCACTCCAGACCCACCGCCTATTGTATTGCATAACAACACTCTCGTCCTTTCTCCCATTATCTTCTCCTCTCTCGCGTCAGAGCAACTTAAAGCGCTTGAGGAGATGGGTGCACAAAAGGCGTTAGAAGTGTTGCAGGGGCACATCGTACGCTATCTGAAGGAACGAATGGGCAAGAAGAAGAGGAAGAAAGCCAGTCCTGGTGGCCTTGCAGATAAAGGAGGGACGAAAGCCGACAAGGGCGATTCGTCGGAGCGGTCAAGTCCATTCACTACTGTTCCATTGCCTTCGAGAACTGCACAGTCTACGCCCACGTCTCAGGTTCCTATTCCACCATCTCAAGGTTCAGCGGCTCGGCATCCACTTGCCCAGACGGCTACCACCGGGACGACTTTCTTGAATCTTTCGGATACTTGCACACCAGCGATCGAATGCTCTACTGCATGGGTGAAGGAGGGCGTCGCGTCCTCTGTGGATAATGGTCCTCCTGTACCTGTGCCGATTTCGGACGATGGCAGACCGCAAACGCCGACCGTTGTCGTCGTTGACGAAGATGACGAAGAGGGACGAGTCACCAAGAGGAGAAAGCTTGGGAACAAGGTCAAAGTGGAGCCGGTGTTGATGCATGAGGGCAGTACAGCACAGATTTCGCAAGACGTCGATGAAGACATTGAAGTCGATGTGTGCTGACCGTTCTTCGGCACCATTTTCGCTCACCTGTCTGTTATTGATTTCTCCCTCAGGGCGTTGCACCGTATTTTCTTCCAATCCGAGTTGGGACTTTGTCTGATCATAACTCATAACATAATATCGCATCTGCATCTCATTGACACCGCACCTACCATACCTCTTTTGCATTGGTCGGTGGCGCCATCACACTGGGCGCAAACCTGTATTCTTGGATATCCCCAAGGCAACCTCGCATTTCATGCGTCGTTCGTACTACGACGTCCACGCCGACACGCACATCACGATAAATTGCCGTCCCGACGAGTTTTCGAGCTCACGCATCTACCTGCACGATTGGTCTACTTATAGCTATTCTTAGTGGTACTAGATTCCACTTATAATGGATCCCAATGTGAGAGGTACATCTTCTACGATCAACTTTGTGTTCTTGCGCGAGAAGAGGATACGAGCGTGCTTGACCAGCAGTCTCAGAGCATGACAAAAGAATTGATCCACGACCACGACCAGTCTCTTACCATTGTTCGTGCCCTTTTGTACCACCAAGATCGCTTCCCCTATACCACCAAGACCCCTCTCGGGCTCCTTGAATGCGAGCAGGAGTGCAAGGTGCTTTGGCAGACGCCCCTATTTCCTTCATGACTTAAAGTCAAAGGCGGCGATGACTTTAAGAGACCGTCACGTTTGGCGAGCTGAATGACATGCCAATGATCGTGAATGAAACTTGAAATGGAAGACACAATCCGACTTCGACCGCACCCGTCGTTATGAAGGCAATTTTGCCCAAACGTGTCCGAGTCGGATGAGTAGGCACGGATGCGGTCAAGGCGGAGACGAGTCGGTCATGGCCACGGGTTTCGCCGTCAACTGTCCAACTTGAAGTTCGGATCGGGGGAAAGATGAGATCTTCCAGGAAAGACCTCGTCCATCGTTCTGGTCATCCAGCTCGAGTCCCATTGGTCAAACTATGAGCAACGTTTACATGTCATCGCCGGTCACGCTGCGCTCCACTAGGAACGTTTGTGGGGGAAATGCGATCGGTGCTTGCCTGCTTTTCTTGGACATATTCCTTCGCACACTGGCAGTAGGCGGGCCGTCTGACCTGCCAGAATGGCGGTCCATGCTGTTCGATGCGCAGCCACAAGGCATAGGGGGAAAGGCTTACCAGACATGTCAGCCGTTCCGGCGAACGCACTCCAACTCGGGCAGAGCTGTCCGTTCTGTCTTGCTAGCCTTTTTTTAGTTCAGCCTGTCGTCATACTAAAACGTTCGACCAGAGATAGGATACCCCAGTCAGGGTGAGCGGAAATAGGTATGCCATCGTAAACCCGGCCAGCCTGTGGGGACGCCGTCACGGTAAACGTTCGCGCCGGTCCTATGAGGAAAGAGGGTACTGGGATCTCGGAATGGACGAACCAATTCGAAACATTGCCGTGTGCGACCGAACTTGAAGTGATTCCACCGCTTCCGAAAGTTTCGCCCAGCACTATGACTGGGATAGATGGCGACAATCGGGTCCCGAGTCGACATCCCCAGACAATAAGCTCGGCGAGCTCTACGCGGATACTAGCGGGATAGGACTCGTGACATCAATGACCGCGGACAGATTACAAGGTCCAGATTAGTTCGAATGCGGAACAGGGTTGAATCGTTATTGGCAGGCACTTTGCGTGACAGTGGCGTGAACACCGATGCTGCTGGTGCGGTCGATCTACTGTCGTGCGGGTGGCGCTATAGCAGGAAGACGATCAAACTTAGTCCGCATCGCACGTTCCAATGAAATTTGAAGAGACCGCTGGTGATGATTCTTGCATTCGGGTCTCGAGGTTGAGCAGGTGTGGATCAACCAGCTATTGAAAAAATTGTAATATTTGATGTGGGCATCATGAAACAAGTGCTTACAAAATGCAAGTTTACAGGTATAGTACAGAAGCTAAATCAAGAAATTGCTCCACCATTCCAATCTCCAGCTTTGAATGCTGTCAGCTACTATCCTCTGAGTCACTGGCATTCTAGTAAAAGCGCTGGTAAAAGCGCTGGTAAAAGTTGTTCAAGATTCCATCAGCAACCCTGATGCTAGCCTGAATGGCATCCTTGGCTCTGAAATCGTCATGGGTCTTTAGAATCTCTAGAATCTGGACCATTGCTTGTGTAAGGCCTGTGGCTTGCTCCTCCTGGAGTGTGACCAGATATTTATGCTTGTCAATGTCCATCAACAGCTTAAGCAAGTTCTGAGCTTCTGATGTAGGTGTCTAAAGCAGAATGTTAATTATACAACTTCAATACAAAAACACTAGAACACACAAGCCTATCACCAAACAATTGAAACCCCTGCAATTCTTTGTGAGCATGCTTTAAAGCATTTGTCCACCTTTGAACTCTTCCTATAGGTTTCATTTGTACTGTTCCTTTGGTGTTTGCATGGTTTAGTGTAGTTTGACTGTTTGAGGCAGCAACACCAAGTCCATGGTTTGGATGGAGAGGAGAAGATCTTGTTGATGGGACAGTAGATGGTTTCTTAGGTTTTTTGGAAAGAAAGATATCATATGGCTTGTGTTTCTGTCCTTGTTCTATGTAAGTCATCAATTCAACCAAAAAAATAAGATGATGAGAGACTATTTGAATTTGATAATAAAAATAACCTATATACCTTTAGTAGAAGCATTGTTGTTGCAAAATGTTGAGGCATTGGCATTGGAGCACATAATTGGATTATCTGGACCTATTGTGAAATTAGAAGGAAAGAAGAAATCAAATATTAAAATTACTATACCAGCAGTAGGGTGATTTGTGGTATCTTCAGTATATGCATTTCCAATGGCTAATATAGTATTGTCAGGTCATGTGATAGATTTTACCTAAGAAATCTTGCTTACTGTTTGGGCTTGATGTATCAACTTCCATTTCCATGGTGATAGCCCCTTTTGATTGTTCTTCTCTAATGCTGGAATCAGATTGAGATTCTTGGATTGAAGGGGATTGAGCCATAGAATCCTATATTATATTATTTCATTACATCAAACATATCTTGCCAATACATTTTACTTACTTGTACAGATGCTAGTGGATCACAGTGATCATGTGACACACTAGGACTTGAGTGACATGAAGCCATATGTCTTGTGTTCACATGTATTGCCAATGCCTGCCTTTTGAAAGGTCTTGGATTTTCATCCACATGCTTGATTGGCAAGTCAAAGACACAATGATTCAAAGTGGTACACTTTTTTCCCAGCAAATCATCACATACATAGCCATCTGGTCTAGTGAGACTAGAGATAGGGTGAACACTAGATGCTTGAGCAAGCAGGGCAACATCAGAATACATGATAGGTATATGACAAGTTTCCCACAACAAGTTGTGGGTAAAGTAGAGAGGATGGGGGTTGGATGGAAACAATAGAAACTAAATTCAAACACAGCTGCATCTCTTATATATGCCATCGGAGTTTGAAAATGTTTCTGCATTACTCAGCAATCGAGTCATGATTACGAATCATATGAAAGACGGACGTGTACCACGAGGACTGGATTGAATGGATGCACAGCCGATGCGCGGATTTAATGTTCGGAGGCTGACACCGAAAAAACTATGTGGCACCACTTTGGTAAGTTGGTGAGCCTGGCAGCTGCACCCACGAGCTAGAGGACGAGGGTGAGGTATATGCAAGTCGGAATCCGTGGAAGGCCATGGGGGAAAGTATGGGGAGGGGACGGTCCTCGTCAGGAGCAGTTGCGCTCGAAACAACGGCCGAGGCGGGGGAAGAGCGGTGGTGTTCAAATGGACAGGTGGGCGGTGGCGCTCGGATGGGCACAGTTGGGGTGGGAGATGGTTGCGCTCGAAACAGCACGATCGGGGCGAGAGACAGGCGTTCGTGCTCGAAACAACATAATCGGGGGGTGGAGGCAAGTATTTGCACAATTTCTTCTCTGTGGGGATTGTTCAACAGATCGTGCCTCGTCGTTTTCGTCTAGATCAAGACGTGAGAAAACATTAAAGTTCTGTCGAACGTCGCATATTGACATCAAGCGCCCGTGAATTTGAAAGACCCGGAGCTTAGCTAGTTTCACTGTGGAGAGGTATGCTGGGATGCATGCATGCCGGGATATGGCGAATAGAAGACGTGCACGTATGAGAATGTCGGGGGAGATGGAAAGTAGAAGCACGTTGGCAAAAATGGTGTAGATGGCGATGAAACAGAAATGAATGGTTTACGAGAACAAGGGATGCATGTTGCGGTCGGTGATTGGGTGTCGAGAATGGCGATAGCGAAGGCAAGGCAACGGAGGCGAATAGGCGTAAGAGAGGAGGCAGAGGTGTGAGTCGTGTCACGCTGAGTGGTAGCGAGGACAAACGTGCGCGAGGACCCGTGGCACCGCGTGGCATCGTGGCCACAGTAGAAAAAGGTCCGTACGTCAGAGATGATGTTACACCCTCGGCGCTATCGAGGTGAGTCTTACTTGTATGTGCGAGCGTCGTCGTCGTCGTTAACCGCGACGTTGCAGACGATGTCGGACGGAGCTGCTGAGTCATCAGAGACTGATCTCGGAGCACGTGTCTCACCATTTCATCATATTCGGACTGAAATTTATTGTAGTACCCCGTCCAGCGACGACATCCAGCTTTGATCATGACCCCCATCCGCACCGTCCCCGACCCGACACCGCCCATACACCATCATATCCCCTTTCGTTTCCCGCCATCGCCACCCCCATCCGCTGACGCCACCGCGCCCTCCTCCCCCCTCCTCCCCGTGCCCGACACCCCCCGCGGACTTTTACCCTGCGACCTCCAAACAGCCCGAAAGGTTGCCGACTCTCTGCAGCTCTTCAGAGAGTCGGAGGAACGGCCAACGTCTGGGCCGGCACTGGCCAAACGTCGCTTCACGACCTCCCACCCAAACGACGGCGTTGAAGAAGCCCGATATGAATTTGTCAAGCGGGCAGACTGGCCAGATCCGGAAACCGCTGCCCTTCGAAGAGAACGAAGCTCGACCACTTTGGAGAACATCAGAACCCGTGAAAGCATCGACTCACAGTCCTGGTCGGACCCCGTCTCTCTCTTCCCGCGTCCCCTACCACGCGACCCGCCCTTCTCTGATCCCTCTCATTGGCGCAAAGACACGACCATCCGCGGCAGGTGCAGACGGCGGGCATCCGATATAACTCCTCTCGAGCTCCAACCTAGCTCCCCCGAACCTTCCCCTATCACCGTCCCCCAATCTCCCTGCATCCGACCACACTCTCGAGCTTATCCCCCTTCTCCATCCCCATCCCGCTCACCCACTGATCGCATACCTCCCTTGGCACTATACAATTCTGCTATAGATTCTGTTAACGTCACCGGCGAGTCTCGCTTGCCACAATCGAGCGATACTTACCTCACCAATAATCGGTCCCAGTCGCGGTCACCCACTCCTACTCATATTTCACCACATGCATCTCCAATTCCCTCACTCCCTATGCTTCCATCACCCACTCGCTCATTTTCACCGTGGTCCACCGACGACGAATCTGCTTGGGATACCTCGTCAATGATTTCAGATATCTCTACCTCATCTGGAACTTCAGAGCACCCGTTTACATTTTCCCACGTTGCAGATCCATCGATTGATCCGGTTGACGAAGGAGAGAAGATTCGAGCATCTCTTGCCTACAAGTCGGAGGATGATGCTGGTTCCTATGGGTCCAACCTCTGGAACGCGGATTCATTGAACATGGTATATGGGGATTCGGAGGAAAGTCTTCCCCACATTCCCTTGCGCCCCTTCCGCAACCAGGTTGGCGGTCACAGCGCTATCTACAAATTTACAAAAAGAGCTGTGTGCAAGGTCAGTATATGCTTGCGTGCGATGACGCTTAACTAACATCAACCATTCCAGCCTCTTGTTTCGCGGGAGAATCAATTCTATGAAGCGGTTGAGCGAGAAGCACCACCGCTCCTTGGCTTCATCCCGCGCTATCTGGGAGTCATGTTGGTGACGTACCGTCGCGTCCTCAGGGGCTCTGCAACACCACCCACTCCAGAACTTCCTGTCGCTGTATCTCACTTTTCTGATTCTGTGATGCAGAGGACCATCAGCGAACCTGGCCACTCGTTCAGCCACGCACCTTTAGAGCATGTCAGCCTTGGTGGTTTACCCCAGGAGGGTGGCGGATCAGAGATGACGATCGAAGAAGCAGAGTTGCCAGAGGTCGCCTTGGATCGTAACCGTCATATCATCCCCAAGTGGTTACTACACCGTAGCCATCTTCATGACCGTGCACGTTCTAATGCCGCATCACTAAGACCCAGCCTGGGTTCCCGCCAACGTTTGCACTCAACGCAGTTTTCTGGTGCAGCGGCATCGAGCCCAGCGTTGATACAGAACCAGGAGACTAGGAAGCCAAGTCAGTCGAGTTCCAAGCGACTTCCCCTCTCTCGGCAACCTACGATCCCGCTTGATGATGGCGATCCGTGTAGTACGGGAAATGCGATACGGCCTGCTTCCTCTTTTGCAGACGCTAGATCTGCATGGGGGATTATCGCATCGGAGAACCCTCAAGCTAACCGGCGCGACCTTCGCCCGTTCTACTCGGAATTGGCCATCGGCTCACAACAGTCCCCGCCAAGCTGGTTTGGAGGCACTGGTTCCACGACCGTGAATACCAAGCTAAAGGATCACATCTTCAGCACTATTTTGCGGCGTTTCCATCGTCGTTGCAACCCTCGGTGGCTGAATGGCTCGCATACAGAGGACGAAAGGGAGGCGACCAGTCGGCAAGGACACGCGTTGCTGGCATCTCCGCGACCGCGCTCGACGTCCCGCAAGCCGTACGCAGGCCCAATGGAACGGGTCAAAGAGCAGGAAAGTAATTGCTGCACACCGGCCCTCCGAAGAGTGCGAAGCGACAGCGAGATGGGTCACGATGGACAGAACGACCCTTTTGACATAGACTACGATGAGCTGGATGAGTTTGTCAGCCGGCAACGGTCAAACTTGGCATTGGACAGCAAGGATGGGGTCCCACCATTGTTTACTCGGCGAAGATCTCGTTCACGATCTGTAGATTCACCCCCTGTCTATCTGTCATCCGCACCACCTCCGAATCAGCCAATTTCGTCGAGCTCCGGTTCCGTACCACGTCAACATCACTTCATTCTCATGGAGGATCTAACAGGCCTTCTGAAACGTTCCTGTGTGTTGGACTTGAAGATGGGAACTAGGCAGTATGGAATGGATGCTATCCCATCAAAGAAAAAAAGTCAGCGCAACAAATGTGATCGAACGACGAGCCGGCCTCTTGGTGTTCGTGTTTGTGGCATGCAGGTGCGCGGGGTAGAAAAGCCGGTATGCAGTGCTGACTACTCGTTCACAGGTATGGGACCACGCCACACAATCTTACGTTACCCAAAACAAGTATATGGGCCGTGACATTCGCGCGGAGGAGTTCCCGTCACTGCTTGCGTCTTTCCTGCACGATGGGGAGCGTCTCCTCGTTTGGCACATTCCAGTCCTACTTCAAAAGCTGTACGCGCTCGCGCGCATCATTAGTCGGCTGAAGGGCTTCAGGTTTTACGGCTGCAGTCTCCTCTTGATATACGATGGAGATCGCGATGCCCAGGAGTCTTTTCGAGTGTCGGCTCTGGAACACCCGTCGTCGCGGAGTAAGCGTGGGGAATCGTTGGAACGGTCGCAGACGCGATCCAGGAGTCAGGTTGCAGCCCGTTCATCTCTACGACGGACACACAGCGAGGATCTGCTATGCGGAGGCGAATGCAGACGATCCGGGGGAAAGCGCAAACGCGGAGAGGTTAATGTTCGCATCGTCGACTTTGCGCACACCACCACTGGACGGGACTGGGGTCCATATCCACCACCTCCGGACCAAGCGGTAGTACATCAGTCGTCAAGTTCCAAAGGCTATCAAGCCGAGGTTGACGCAGATAGTGGTATCATTTATGCCCGCTTTCCACCGCACTACCCTGAAGAACCTGACCGCGGCTTTTTGTTTGGCTTGAAGAATTTAGCGGAGACTTTGGAGGAGATTTGGAATGACGAGCGAATGCGGAGGATCAAAGTCTCCCGAGACGACCCCCCAGTCGATACATCCCCTCTCCCTCCGCTAATTCTGGACGGCAAAGATATTTTTGATGAAATTTTCGGTCTGCTGGAATCTGGTGAGGACCCAGGAATGCTATCGACGTGAGTTTGGCTGCCTTGGCCACTTGTCGACGTTCCTTTCCTCTTTCTCATATCCGATCGCTTCCTATCCGCACTCTGTCAACTCTGTCTAGACTTTTACTCACCGCACATGTCTAACTTTGTATTGTATCCTGCGTTGTGTCAAAGGCGTCTGTGAATCGTTCCATCCTTTTACCCATGCATTTAGATAGCTGTGACTCGCATCCTTGCATTGTTACGAAAAATACTACTCGTCTAATGCAAACCACCATGTTTCCTATGCGAATCAAATCGTATAATCTATCAGGTGCAGCTGGGCAGTGGAGGTATGTGGTCGAGAAGGGGTGTATGTACGAAAAGGCCAGGAGGTTCTAAAACGGTTCTATTGATGCAACTATGCGTATACAACGAGAACCCGTCATGAGTCGTCGCTTTGGATATAATTGACACGGATGTCTTTCCATTGCCGCTGGTAGAGACCTCGTCAGCGCGTGCGACAAATAACGCTGTTGCAACTCACGCCCTTGTTCCAGCGGTCCCAGAATGACTGGACGGCAACGTCGAAGCCGACACCAAACGTGAACGCTCCAACAAAGATGCTGGAGACAAAGACACCTGAGTGAAATTTAAATTGAGACGTATTGTTGCAAGAGCACTTGAACCACATACTGTTCCGCTTCGCAATCGTGTTGTAGAACGCACTAGCGAACTGATGCAAGGACTTTTAGTGACATTCATACTGTGCAAGGGTTACATACAGCCATGTTTTCGGTGGGGTGCTGAAATAGAAGAGGTTTCCGGTGACGTCCGAATTGTCGAAAGAGTGTCCTGGCTGACATTCCCACGCGCGCTCTTCACTTCAGAATGGTCTTGCGATGGACCTCTCCACTGTTGGCACTACGTAGCGCGTCCCGTCCAAACGCAGCTCCCTTCAGGACCCTGTCGCTCTCCCCCGCCCGCCCGACCCCACCACACTTGGAATTCCCCCCAACAGGACCCATTCCTTATGACGCCCTTCCAAATCCGCTGACGCGGTCCAAACTGTCTGCTCAGGTTTCGAAAAACGTCGCACCCCCTCCAAAATACCACTTTCATGGGATATTCAGCAGGAACAACACCAAAGTCTACCTCTGTGGACCCGACGGAAGACTTCTCCCGCAAGGTTGGTGGAGCGGTGGTAGTTGTGGGTTCAAGGGCGCGAACCGCAAGTCACACGAGGCGGGGTACCAGTGTGCGGTACACGCCTTCCGGAGGTTGGAGGAGGTCGTCAAAGACAAGGGCCGCATATCGCTTGCGCTGCACTTTGCAGGGTTTGGAAAGGGCAGGTTTGCTGTCGAAGGCGTGTTCTTGACGAGCGAGGGAGACAGGATACGACCGCTGGTCGCCGAAGTCGAGGACAGAACGAGGATCAAGATTGGTGGGACAAGGTCGAAGAAGAAGAGACGCGTCTAGGCAGGTACGGGCACCATCATTTCTTCTACTCTGCCAAGTTGACAGCCTCCTGATAGATCGAACTCATACTTACGAGGTGCACCTTATTCGCGTAGAACACCTTGTTGATAATATTAGCACCAACATGGCAACATCGTAGGTGCCTCGTGGATAGTATGCAACTGCGGCACTATTACTACCCCCTCTATGCCTCAGGCGCTGAAGAACGGACTAGATGCGTATTTTTCATAGCCTAGCCTTGCTAACGAATTGAGGGCCACTCTCTTGTCAGTCTCTATGTCGTCTATGAGCGCCTCTAACAGTTCCGTCACATTAATCTTTGGAAACTGTTCTGTGTGGATGATAGGCTTGCCTCGGGAAATGTAATCAAGTTCGGGACGGATGTATCCCAGTACTAGTGCCTTCAGCTTGCACCCATAAAAGTCGGAATGGAACTCGTGCATGATGTGGATTTCCTGGATGGAAGTGTTTGAGCAATTAGACTTTGGCGAAAACACGCGACGCATACTGCCGTCATCCTTTGGTTCTTGTAGAATGGATTCCACCCCAGACTCATTACCATGGGCAACACGACGAGGTCTCCGGCTGGCAACTCTGATGGTTGATCGTTCGAAGAGTACACTCGGGCGTATCCATAGTATACCCCACGCTTGGCGATGCTAGCCATGTGTGTGATGGATTCATCGGGCAGGTTGGCTGGGGGCGGACGTACTGTAAGGAGCGAGATTACGACGGGGAGTAAGGACACACACCAGTCGGACACCCGAGGTCCTTGCTCCCTCTTCCAAAGCCATGTTGCACGGCTCCCTCGAGTTGAATCGGGTATGGATCCCTTGGGGTATCGGGGCCCACGATGTTGGGTCTGCTGGTACGGGACGAGTCTGCGACCGGGGGAGACTGCGGGTGCGTGGCCGGTGATAAATTAGGTGTAAAAAAGAATTGGCCCATGTCGTCTAATATTTCTAGGAGGAAGAAAAGGTTGAACCCGAATCCGTCGCACGCGCTTGTTCATCCTGTCCATCATGGCGACCATGTTCACAGGCTACCCACCCTATGGAACTTATCAGGCACCCTACCCGGCCTATCCACTTCCCCCGCACAGTCAGCCCATGGCAGCCGCAGCCGCACTTCCACACTTCACAGCCCACTTTCCACAGCCGCCGCCCGGCTACCCGCTGTACACCTTCCAGCCAGCCAAGGCCCCCAGTCCACCGCCCGGTCCGCCCACCGCTCCAGACATCCCCACGATAACCCCGCAAATCGCGTCCGGACAGGTCCGGAAATTGATCGTGTCGCAATTGAAGATGGCAGAGTTCGAGTCCATCGAGCCTCAAGCACTGCAGAGATTGGAACTCGAGGTGGTCGCATGTACGTTCCCCTTAGACCCGTCCTGCCCCTCCAAATGCTCCTTCTGCGTCACTAGTCGTCCAGGCGCTATACGAACAAGCCCACGAGTATGCAAATCTGGCCAACAGGGCGATGCCTATAGCAACGGACCTACTCCTTGCATGCAATGACAGGGGGTTAAAAGGAAAGGACCTGCATAACATCGTCCTCGCTTCTCAATCAGCTCGTCAGTATGTTACATTGAACCACCATCTGTGTTAAACCTGTTTCCAGGCATATCGGCAGAAACGTCGTTGGAGCTTCCTCCGTCGCGCGAGGGTTCACCAGAGCTACTTGCCTCCGATGATGAGGGTACAGCACCGATTATACCAACCACGTTACGCTCCCTTCCATCTTATTTCCCACCCCTCCCGCCAAAGCATACGTACTTGAAGACACCGGTGCGTTATCAGTTTAGACCATCGCTTTTCACTCACGATTGAAAACGTCTCCAGGCATCACCACCGAAGAAGGCAGCTCTTCCATCTCTTGAACGCAAACTGAAGACTGCAGGCCTCGTCCAGGAATCCCTAAAAAATCTATTGACAGCTACGGAAGACAATTTAGGGCAAGAGGATGGTGAACTACTCGGACATATAGTCAACTGCGAAGCGTCAGTGTACCCGCGGAAACGGTGGAAAGTGATGCAACAGTGATTTTTGCCACTGTCATTTTCCAAGCTGTGGGTATACATCGCACTCCTCCATCTTGTTGGATCTTCGTTTTATTGTTCTCTCAGCAGAATGCCAAGCTTCTGATGCAGCATACTTGAGTGAATGTTACAGAGAGACAAAGAACCACAAGGCATCAGAAACGTCCGACAACGTATACCAACCAGGGCCTCGCGCCCCACCGGCCAACTTTCAACTTGTGAACTCCTGTCGAGCCTCCTTCGCAGGTTTGTTGGATTTCGCAATACGCGACCGCGTTTTTCTCTTCTTCGACGGTGGCATAGTCGTGGTATTCGACGGCAAAATGTCGTCCATCATCGTCGGTTTGAATCTCGTTGGGGGTTGCGACAACTGGGGCCTGTACGACTCGGGATTCGAGCTTACCACTGGCTCAAGGAATACGAATTGGTTTGGATGGTGACTTTCTGTGGGGGATGGTGCCGGTGTCGTTGAACAGAAGTGTACATCAGGGAATGAGGATTCAAAATGATGGGTGTTTGAGCCCGTTGGCACAGAATCGGATGACACGGCTGCCTGGTCAACTGAAGCAGCTTGGGCTTCATAATTCACCGCAGGCATCATCCGGTTAGTGTTTTCATCCTTCCGCAGAATTGCATGTCGGTTACGACACTAGGGAAGTAATGTTTCGACGACCATAAGTATAGCAAAGAAATGTCACGTTACCATAGCTTCCGTCCTCCCAGTGTGGAGACGTTCAGAAATTTCCTTCCAGGAGGTGTTCTCGTGTTCACGTACATAATCAAGCAAAAACTTGTCTTCTTCTTCCGACCACAAACTTCTATTAATGCTTGGATTTACCTGTTCGGTCCAGCGGTCTCGGCATTGATCATTGTGTCGACCGGGTACGTTAGCAGCAACATCGACCCATGATGAACCGTAGGCGGCAACGGCAGCAGAGAGACGGGCGTCTTCTTCAGGAGACCAGATCGTACGTTTGATGGACTCGTCTAGAGTTTTTTCGAATCTGTTATTACATTGTGAAGGCGTCGCGTCTTCTGAAACATAGCGTGCAACTGTAATCAACCACTTTCAACAAAAGATCTGAACAAGAATGGCGTGAACGAACCAAGATACCAGTTTTGCCCATACATACGGATAGCTTTGAGAAGACGGTCATCGGCGTCCGTTGTCCACTGGTGTGCCTTCCGTGAAGTCGCGTGCCGCATGCAATCTAGCGGCGTTCGTCCCGTCTAAAGCCCACTCGTGAGATCGCTGAAAGCCCTCGAGATGTTATGCATCACCCCTAGCGTCTTAGCTACGACCACCCAATCTGGCCGACTATCTCTGAACTCGGCGGCAAGGGACTTGACTTTCAGTACTTCCTCTTTGCTCCAAGGTTCGCGGTTGAATTCAGGATGTTGTTCCCCGAGCCACCGTATCTCGCATTCTCTTGCTGTACGCGTGGTCATAGAGATCGCTGACACCTATGAGCATTGAGTAGCCCACTGCGACGTAGCGATGAAAGGCTACCTTTTCGGCGATCCGAACCCAGTCAATACCCTCTGCGTTCAGCCCAGGGATATGGGTCGTTTGGACATCGATATTCGGGAACGCTGAGCAACCTCTGCCATCGGAGACATGAGTGACGAGCGAGCTCTGTGGTCATGGGCACACCTTTTTTGAATATCCAACGCATGCTTGCGATATCCCTCAGCTTGTACAGCATCCGCGAGGACTTCCAGTTCCTTGGGCTTCACTGAAAGACACGTTGGATATAATCGATGGACTAAAACCGAGACACGTACTTGGGTGCACTTCACTGAAGCCCTGATAACGGCTGCGCTTCAGAGCATCTTCATGAAAGGGGCATTCCTGCAGGAGCGGTCACTTTATACGGAAGGGATCCAAATTATGGTCTGCACGCACAGGTGACAGTAGCTCTTTCGTTGCAATCGGCGCCGTTGCTCTGACGGAACCAGGTATGGTGACGGAGCATCCTACATCCAGATCGGACTCGTCAACGGTATCGACAGCATTCTGTAGTTTACGTTCGCCAAAAACGACCTTCAAAGACGGGTCAACGTACAAGTAGCTTGTCGAGTGTTTCCAGCTCGGTTTCGAGTTTCTCTGTGTATGATTTCAGAGCATCCAAGTGTTCCCTGTTTGCCTGAAGGGTCCGCTGACCCAACTCGACGATTCCCTTGTTTTCTTCCTTTTCGTCCATAGCAAGCCGTGGAATACTTAGTTGCAGCAAATCGGTGCGGTTGACCTTGTGCTCAGCGCTTTATCAGACCTTTTCCCACGTATTCCGACCTCCTAACAGTACCCGCTGTGGTACATTTTTCTCCGAGATACCCCCCATCAAGCGATCAAATGGCTCAAGGCGCAGCAAAGCGTATAGGTACGTACCGCCGTCCACTATGAATGACGGGAAATAAATTGCTGACCCCCGTCAGCTGGGCAGAACGAGCAGGCTATCAGAACCCTTCGTCTTGGGATGTTCCTTCCTACCGTACTATCGATTTTGCTCCGCCTGTTGTTCAGGCGGGGTTCTCTACACCCTTCAAAGGGTTCTCTGGCTATATATGTCATGACCTATCTACCTGCGCTGTTTTTGTCCCGATACTTGGAAAACATTGGGACATCACGTCGTGACCCAACAACAGGCGCAATTATTTCGTCTGGCGAAGACCTCAACCAACCCGGTATTACAGAATGGTGTTTTGACATCTTATATGTCACTTGTATGTTCAGGACCAGCACTTACCACTGTTCTGACTCACCTGCATGTAGGGGCATGCCAAATAGGAAGCGGTGCGTTCGGTGAATGGTTTTGGTACTTTTATCTGCTTGTATGCTTTACTCCCGGTTTTTCCTGAGCGAAAGCTGATGATCCCAAGATCCCGTCATACGCTGCATTCAAAATCTGGAGTAACTTCATCGGTCCCATGATTGGTCGGTCATCGGATGCATCCACGAATGAATCCGTCAGTGAAAAAAGTACACTGAGCAAACGGCAGGAGAAGCTTCGCAAGCGGAGCGAAAAAGGTGACCCTCGAGTCCGTACTGTCCACAAATGACATGTGCTTGCAGAATAGATAATCTCCGTGTCCATTTTTCCTCTCTGGGGGTCTTTTCCGCATTGTGATGTATGGCTCCTCAAAAATCATGTCTCGGTTCAAGTCTGAGGCATGACCATTCACTATGAGGCACGAGTGGCACTGTTTCTCTGTTTGACTTCACGATTTCATGCTGCGCAAATCCGACCGCACAATCTCTTAGACTTCAAGAACAATGTTTTGCTATGTCACACTAATCGTTAAATACATTCTAACACAATCTTCAAGCCAACTTTTCGTAGGGTCTCGCTACTAAGGTGTGTGTTGTACCGCTTGACAGACAAGTCTCGAGGATCGGTCCTTTGGAAACCTCCGGTGAATGCCATTCTGTGCGGAGTTAGCGTTTTAGTCCCGGGTGTCCTGGAACGTCTGGTCACGAGATTATGGACAGACAGCAACTGGGGATTCGAATTCTTTTGATGGGCAAGGCTCACGTAAAGAGGTAAACGACGCCCATACGTGGGACTCGAGTACTCTGGGCAAGTATATAACCCGGCGCATTCACGCACATTTTCCTCAGCGACGCCCTTAATCTCGACGTTTCTTCAACCATTTCTGAAGATGAAGCTGTTCCCTGTTGTCTCTGTTCTTGTTGGTCCTGTGGTGTCTGTCCTCGGCCAGACTATCGAGCTTGGCTCCCCCACTGATGGAATGCTCTGTGGGTGAGACAGACTTTCACGTCTCAAGTCATTCTGCCCGTGAGCACTCAGCACGAGGTCTACTATGCATCGATTCACTGAAGTTATTGGTTCCAGGAATCAATGGCATCTTGCATTCAAGTCGGCATTGCCCTCACGGTGAACAGCTACTACAACGGAGTCTTCCAACCGACCAGCTCGGTGCTGTGTCTCTGGACGCCAATCGGACACTCTTGTGGGCGGGTTCTACTAGAACTTCACGTTTCAGTTCCAGGGTATTTCAGTACCGGAGCTGCCATCTTCACCCTGACGCATTTCTGCTTGCTTGGATGGAGGATGCAACGTCCCAGGTATGTTATTTTCCTGTTTGGTTCCGCTTGGCACACTGATCCACAGTAACCATTGCAGGTGGACCATATCCGTTTCTCGAGATCCGAAATGCGTCTCTGACGATTGCGTGAGAGTACATTGGATAGTAGCGTAGTTACTCAACCATTGGTTCAGACGTCACGGTTGAATGCGATGCGAGCGGTATTTTGCACATGTTTTCCTCCTGTTCCTCCTGTTGGTGTTGACTCGGATCGGAATCTCTACGTCACGGTTTTTGGTTCTCACGAATTAATTAATTGTGGGACCCCTTGAGGCCTTCTGATGAGCATTGCACCTGCTCAACACCACCAACGTTTATGCAAGGGCAAAATCAGTTGTCGACTTCTAGAACTCTTTTTTACCATGGACGCCCATACTGATATTCATTTGACGCGAGGCGATACCAGCCAGAACACACTGGCCCAAAGCATTACCGTGGATCGTGAACGTGAGCCCGCACTGACCGAGGATTTGGTTCCGGATAATCTCAGTTCACCCTCTTCTAACGTTAACGTGAGTCATGTGGAATTTCGAGGGTGGCCTTTTATTCGAGTGCCAATGTGCGCATATCTAGGTATGTCTGAGTCTTGTAACGGGCAGCATCGAAACCCACGAGGGACAAAGCCCAATCCATCCATTCAAGGTGCAATCACATTTTCGGGGTTTCACTCACAGACTATTCTCATTGCTTACGCGCATATATGCAGTCCAATCAGGACCCTTCAGACACCCAAACGGCAAGAAACAGTGTAGATCACGAACACAGCTGCACGCACCCTCAAGGCAATTCTAATCAGGTCATCCTTCCTACGATTCCCAAGGAAGTCGTAAGGCAAATGTTTGAAATTCGGGTTCTTTAGCACTTATCCCCTGCGTAGCTCCCATTAGGGCGTGCGGTCGTTCCCGCGGGCGAACTCACATCATTGATAAATATCAATGACTCTGATGAGGCGCCCACAATTATTTATCCTCAGGAACCACTATTACTGCGTGCAACGGCAGTCTCGGCGACACCCTCGCGCGACGAAGAAGCGGAGCCAGATGATCACTTAAACACCACCCAGACGCTGCATACAGAACTGGAACATGTACAGAGTGCCGGTCTCGCTCGTCTGACAGACGAAGAGGAAACTCGAGAGGACTTTGATTATTTCGGCGAGGACTTTCTCCCTCCCCTGCCTCCCAGCTCCAGTCCTCCGCAGCTGTTTTCTTCCTCGCCTTACGCATCGTCTCAATCCTCAGTCGGTGATGTTGAGCCCTCAAAAACGGTTTGAGGAATTTATCTCCTAAGTACACTACTGCTGAGCGGCATTTATCCTGCAGGTACTGGCTATTGAAGTAGAGGGTCGCGCCAGTTCTCATGACAATGCGCGTGGCGACCACGTGGCACTGGT
>JBBPKY010000159.1:0-40182 GCA_038089495.1 Xerocomellus dryophilus
TGGTGGTGGTGAGGAAGAACAAGTTGAACATGATGATGTGGCGCTTTCTGGACTGCTTAGTCATCAAACATTCCTTTTTTTGACAAGTCATTCTAGTACACTTTTGCTACACTTTTTGACCGCATTTCTACTACACTTTTGCTACACTTTCTCACCACACATTTACTACACATTTACTACACTTTTTGACCGCATTTTTACTACCATTTTGCTACACTTTCTTACCACATTTTCATTACAGTTTTGCTACACTTTTTGACCGCATTTTTACTACATTTTACTACAGTTTGACTACATTTTCTGACTGCATTTATACTACACTTTGGCTACACTTTCTAACCACAGTTTTACTACACCTTTATTACACTTTTTGACCACATTTTTAGTACACTTTTGCTAGACTCTCTTACTGCATTTTTGCTACATTTTCTGACCGCATTTTGGTACACTTTTGGTACACTTTTTAGTACATCTTTGCTATCCTTTAATCACACTTTTCACAGGCCATTAATGCATGTTTAACCTGCACTGATATTAGTTAACAAATTGACAATAAATAGTCTGTACAGTAGGGAAATTCTGTGGGTCTGTACATGTCTGTACAGGTCTGTGAGTCTGTGGGTCTGGGCAAAAAGTAGTGTTTTACTGATGTTCCGTCATCCTGTCCTACCTATATGAGGACGACGAAGATGGAGAGCGATGTCATGTATGGGTAACTCTCTGCTATGCCTGCTTGTATCTGACCATCAACAGCATCTATACCGGTGCAGATGATAGGAAGCAGTGGAGCGACAGCAGCCCCCCAAAACAGGTATGCCACTGTAACACTGGGCATGGATGTAATGTACAGCTAACTGATGCACATTCTTCAGCTCCACTTTGGTCCACAGACTATGGATCAATCCTGGGATCACCCTGCAAACAAATAGCTGATAGTGAGGACACCGATCCATTGTTTTTTTTTTACCCCCTCATTTAGCCTTTTTCTCATAGACATCATTCCTTACAGGAAACTCCATATGCGTCATCCATTCGTGGAGGGCCACCTGGCAATATGCACCTGTAAAAGAATATCGTTATGATGGGCTGCACAAAGTTGCCGCCATGAGCTTGCTCATGCTGTTTGTTTTGGCTTCTGACTGCTTTTAATTTAGGCTTGGACATCTAAAGGACGTAGCGGACAGGATATCTGCCACTGTTGGCTAGAGGTACCTTGTCACTCGTCTCTTTACATGGCTAGCTGACAATCCCTGCCCTTTTCCCTAGCACCTACCTGACCAACTGCCTATTCCAGTGCAGCCAGCAGCTTACTCTACCCCCAGGATAAGGAATAGGCAGCACCTCATCTCGTCACCAACAGATCCCTTGCCTAAGCCTGGGATGCCATGGCATGACCCAAAGAAGCATAGGGCACTCAGGATGCCTGCTTTCCATCCAATCAAGAAGGCCTTGATGCTGCAGGGGGTGAGCATCACACAGTGCTTGTCCCAATAGAGCATGGTGAGGCAAACATGCCTGCCAACGAAGTCATGGGAGCTGGTCCAGAACCAGAGTGGGTGTTTGGCAGATGTATCATAGCGTAGGTCCAAGTAGGGTGTGCAAAGACTGCCCCTGGCACCATTGCTAGGTGGGCATCAGGCCAGCCATTTTTGTATGTGAAATCGATGCCCATGATCCCTCCAGACTGGCGTATGAAGTATAGCATATATTGTGATATGCAGCTAAGTTGGACACTCTGAGAAGCAAGCTTGCTTGCAAGCGCCTGTCTCACAACTAGCCCTTTGTGCAGATTGGGCCACCAGAGCTCACATGCATTTATCTGGCTGGTCTTATTATGCATGAATCCAACCTCAGCACCTCCCTTTCATTCATACCTTCCAAACATTGTCTCACAGATCCTATTTTTCAGGGTATTTGTCCTTGCCATTCCCTTCGTCTATCTGATATCCTACCTCTCTCCCATGAAACCTTGTACTGGCTCCCTCGACAGCCCTAATACCATCAACACCTATGATGAGCTCATGGCAGGCGTCAAGGCCAACACTGCCACTGCCCTATTCTGGGTCAGCATCACTAAAAACTCAAATCCTACTGCCATCACTACCTCCCTTCAGTCCACCAACCCCCCCTTGCATCATGCCCCCCCTTCTTCACCCTCACACTCTAGCCAGTGACTATCTCCAATCACCCCTTCAGGATTCGATCAACCATTTCAGATATAAACTGTGCAATGCAGAAGGAGGCAGCAACTGAGTGCTGGATACCTTGTTAGTGTTTCAACTCAAGGGAAATTCATGGTCACCCATTTCGATGATGTAGTCAAGCACAACATAAACCTCTTGATTGGTTAGCCAGGATCATTGAGCATTGCTCTGTGACTTGGATATCCCACCACCTGCAAGACAGATGAGTGTGCTATGGCTTAATTTAATTTGCTTGCCATGTTCATTGTAGTAGATTTGCTCGAAGTCAGTGCAGATTATGCGAGCACCATGCTTCCGCTCCAATGGCCCTTTAGCAAGTTCTATTTTTTATGCTTGCATTGCCCAAGCCATGAGGCCATCATAAGCTTTACAGGTGATTTGCCTCTTCTTTGAGTCTGATTTTGCATGTCCAGGCATGATGGGTATAAAAGCAAGTGTCTGAATTCATGCTGACCTCTCCGTAGACTGCTTAACTGCCTACAATGTATGGTGTGCATGTTTTATGCACATGTGTGACAAGACCCCAAATACCAAGGGTGGAGTATCATAGTCCAACCATAATGAGCACACCAGAACCAGTCTATAGGATCCCCAAGACATATTTTTGTCCTAGAATCAGTTTGGATGGTTCCTCTCATCATTCTCATGACCTACCAGTCCTTGGATATAGAATTCTGGAATTGTAGGACTCTAAATATTTTAGGGGCATGCAAATCACATGACCTGCCTGGCTTGCATCTTGATTGCACTTTTTTTTTCAATATAATGATCTACCTTCTGCCAAAGAATAGTTGTCACCCATCTATTTTACATCCTCTGGTGGCATAGACTTAAAAGCTGTTGTGAATTGTGTAAAAAAATGTGATGTGTTTTATTGGGTGGTGATGTATCAGTGACCAGTGGATGACTGTATAACAAAGGGTTTCTGTCTTGTTTCTAAACAAACGGGGGTGATGCTTACACTCTGCAGTACTCCGTGTTGCTGAAAGAATGCCGTTCAACGTTAAGTGTCCTATAGTTGAGAGTCTAATGAGTAATTTTTGCTCAGGTTCATTGAAGGTTTGTCCAAGTTTGATGCACCAGAATGGTCTGTTGAGAGCCCAGTGAACGAGCTTTGGTCAGGGTTCGGTCTGGGTCGATGCCCCAAAATGAGCAGGACAGTGGTGTATAATGCCGTTCAATGTTAAGTGTTCTATGTTCATTCAGGTTCATTCAAGGTTCATTCAAGTTTGATACACCAGAATGGTCTGTTGAGGCCCAGTGAACAAGGTCCAGTCAGGGCTTGGTCTGGGTTGATGTCCCAACATGAGTGGGACAGTGGTGTATCATACAACTGTGTCTGTTCTGAGCATCACATCGATTGTATCATCCGTGCCACCATACCACTACATGTCTATGTTATCTAGAAGGTGTACAGATCATCCAGCCAGGTGACATGCGTATGTAGAACATGAGCAAACATGTCTAACATGGAATGGTTAGTGATATCATTGATAACCTTTAACCACATGCTCATTGTTGGTGTCCGCTCTATCTCGTTCACAAAATAGGAGGGCTTGCCAGTCTCATCAAACATCAGTCCAATGTCCATCCAGAAGAATATGATAAGACTGGACCTGCTACCTATTGGATTGGATTCCTAAGTGACTAATGCTTGATATACCAAGTCAATGAAGGACCTGAGATCTTCCCAGCCCTTGCTTCCCTCTCATCGATCCCCTGTGTGTGGGTTAACCAGGATCTTGGGGGTGACCAGGGTTATGTTGCGGTTGCACCACAGCTCTCTAAATGTAATGTAATGCATAGGACTGTTCATTCAGTGATAGCCAGTGGTGACATACTATATTTCTGTCAGGGACCAGAATTGCCAGACTCTTTGACCATGCCAAAGGTTGTCATTGTGCACCTTCAGGGTATATATGACATTGATGATGTGCCCCCCCACTACGAAACACCTCCATTCTCCGAACAAAACCAGGGTATTGATATACTCCTGTGAGACCCACCACTGCTTCGGAGCAGATGTGCATGCGTTCAGCTCATCCCATGTCCAATGTGCATTTAGTTGTCTATCTATATAATCCTTGGGCATTCATGCAAATGCCCACTTTCCCATGCCACAACTGGAGCCTGTCCCAAATCCCCCTGCTTTCCACAATTTCTGGCAATATCACACTGTCAGAACCACTAATGCAAATACTTGGTGAGATGCCCATAAGTCCTGGACATTCTATGCAACAAGAATTTTGCCTATTGATTTGGCCATTCCTGGTCTGTGAGCCATTTTTATTTCTATACTACTTCATATCATCTTGATGATTGCAGCCATTTCCACACCCATCTGTCCTGCAATCCAACTGTCTGGAATATCTAATATGACCATTAGGAATACTACACAATAATGGTATGACCTACACAGTCCCCCCAGCCAAGATAGGACCCATTTCATCATCTCTGCTATGGTTAGGGATCTTTCATCCATTACATTTTTCCCACCCATGTAACCTTCAATTTGACTAAATCAGAGCCAAGTTTCCATATTTAGCATCTTTTCCATGGTTCAACTGCTTAGCTAATTTAGGTCCATATAATCAACAGTATCAGCAGCAGTTCAAGAAGCCATTGTAATCCTTATGGCCAAGATGATTGCCAGTGCTGTTCTAAACCTGTTTGGTCTTGGTATTGGAGAACAACCCTATGCATATATGCTGATTCCCCACAAGCATGCAACCAAAACTTGACCCAAAATAAAATATTAGCCAGCTGTGTTCTGATGGTTCTGAAAAGAATCTTTTGATATTGGAGGATAGAGCCATGGAATTGAATATGAAATCTAGCATTTTGTAGTATATTGTATTCCATTCCTCTTACATAACTCCTTGATAACAGCACACTGTATTTGCTTCTCCTGATGCTTACAATCAACTACATGCACACCACCCCACAAGCATATGTCCTCCCAATAAGAACCTCAGATGAACAGCTCCAGTTTTTTCAAGTGAGGTAGAAAAAAAACTAGAACTTCTTGAAGCTTCTTCAGCATCACTGCCACCCCCTGGTTAGTGCCCCATGCAATGTCAGAATGATGGCACATATCAATATGTAGTGCCATCAGTGATGCACAAAGTGAGAATAAAGAGAGTTATGTAGATTCAAGGAATTTGTGTATTTTGTACTAATAGTGGCAATATCAATGGGCACTGAACTCACAGACCACCACCACTTCTTCTGGCTGCCACAATAGGCAGGGAATGTGCTCCATCAGCAATATTCTGAATGCCATTTTTACTGAATGTACACAACTTAAGGCATGAATGCACTTGGCAGAAGCTTTTTAAAGTCAATTCGAAAAGCCAGAAGTGTATGGCTTATGATTGAATTGTCATCAACACCTGCTGGGTATGGCATGAGTGGATGGGAGTACCTTGTATAAAGCAGGTAGAAGGTGGCTTGTATACTCAGGGCTCCAATAAAGTGAGCTGTGTGGTGTCAAAATATGACATTGAGGCTGGACATGGTATTATGGATACAATGAGTAATGAGAAAAGATTGTCTGAGATATAGTCAATCATAGCAAATAGCCCATACACTGTTTTGCATAGCAACAATATATGCCCATTTCTGGAACATATTCTTTATTAATAATTTTCTCAATATTGCAAATCTAGATGTAGCCTTCAATACTGTCTAGGGATTGTCTCATAATCTTTATGTAAGATGTGGAACAAATATAACTGTGATTGAGGTATCAGCAGATATGCTAGTGCCTAATCTTGTTGGATTGTCAGAATCAAATGGCTTCATAGATAATATATGTATATACATATAAATATTTTCCTCATTTCTAAACATTTTGATGTGAAAACAGTCTGTAGCTAAAAGCAAGTACCTGTTTATTAGGTCTTGGCATTAGAATATTATGTTCATCTTTTATATGACAAGCATCTCAAAGCCAAAAATATGTCATCATATATGGAGTATTAGAAGTTTGTAAAGCAGCTAAAAATTCCTTGAAAGATCAAGATAAATTTGAAAGATAAATTTTATGTTTTATGTGGCCCACAAAATTCTGAGTTGCAATAAAATTTTATTTATGGAAGGACAGGCAGTTCAGTTTAAATAACATATGTATATAAAAATACTGGTATCACATGGTCAACATACTTTGATAATCAGGTAGCTGACTGAGGTTGAGCTCAAAATTTAAATATAGATCATCTAATTATATAATCCTGTCTGTTTTAATCCTAATGAAGTAATGAAATATTTGCTTAATATGTGTATATATTGCAATATGCTATATTCAATATTATATATATATACTGTAGAAGTCCTTGATCTTTCAAAGAGCATATTCATGCTGAGTTGATGGGATAGAATAGAGGGGAACCATACTCAGTGAACACATTTGAACTGGGTGGGTAAGATTTCTTTCATATATTGACCAATGGATCTAGATTTTCTAGAATACACACTTGTAGCCTCAATATCTTAGACTGGTGAATATTTTAGGAGACACAGGAAAAATGTGGTTATTATAAGGTGTCCCACTTCAAAATAATTCAATAGTGCTCAAGGCAGACTTGGTAATCATGAAGGAGAATATAAAAAGCCAGTTATAAAAAGCCATGGAAGAAGGCTTGATAGAAAATAATGCTATCTTTTCATGTTATCATGGTTCTGTAGTCCAGTTTTATTTCCTTACATGTCCTAAGGTGGTCCAAATTCCAGCTCTTCTAGCTAGCTCCAGAATGATCTAATAATTTCTGGCTAAAAATAACAAATTGTAATGCTGAAAGGCAAGGTGAGTATTATAAAGTAGGCAGATGAGCATTGGATGCTTCTTTTGCCAATAGACCAACTTTATTTTCAACTGTCTTCCTGATCTACCAACTCATTCTTCATGCATGAATGATAAAAATATAGATTGGAAATACATTCTAGCATGCTTCAGTTCCCTTTTGGATGCAGAGGTGTTGCCAAGAATGTAGGGGAAAATTCATCTCCCTCTCTACTGGAGTTTTCTACAGAGGGGGACAAACTGTATATATCAGTTCTCAATCAGCAAAGAAGCTCTTTATTGACATGCATGATTCTTAATATGCTTACTAAGAGTCAGGCATTTTGGCAAGCTATAGGATTTATGAGCATCCATATAATCTCAATAATCTGCAGTTCACAAAGTACCAATGAAGCTGGTATAACCATAGTTGAACATCAAGGTAGAAAAGATGCTGTTTTCAAAAATATACTTGAGCTAACATCATAGACTAATAGGGTCCAAATGATAGTGGTATTCTGGCCACAGCTTGGGCACATAGTGGCTAAAATAGTCTAGAAAGATATCAGTGAGGTCCAGCCATGAAATTAATCCAATATAAAGACAAACTATTGATAAAATCAGCTGCATGTTGATTAGCTTTGTTATTGATGAGATCTTCTATGGTGGCACAGTTTCTCTTAGTATGTACTAGTTTTCCAAGAGCCAATATTGGTGAATAATGAAAACTCAATATTATATCTATCTGTTGACCCCCTTCATTATAATAGAATATCCCAGCCAATAGGGCAATAATTTATCCTTGCATTCACAACAACTTGGAAGAGCCTTAGTATCTATGTTTTCCTTCAATATACTCATATGTGTATACATCTGATTCCAATCATTGGCAGAGGGTCTGTTAGCAAGCATGGTGATAATCTGATCATTTGCATTCAAAAATACCATTGGAGTGCTTAAAGAATACTTGATCAGCAGAAACATGCATCTGGAAAATGGCCTACCACCATCCCATTCTGATGACCTTTAGATCTTTAAGAACCATCTCCTGAAGAGTCCACATTGTTTTATTTTGCCATAGAAAGGTGTTTGTTATTAAAATCCATAGGAATCACATGCAATTTTGGATCATTTTAAAACAATTGCATATTTTTATTCATTCAAGAGTTTATCAGCAGCCTTTTTGGTGCTCTTTTGAAGTGTTAGTTAGGTTAGAAACAATGCGAGCAAAGCGACAGAGGAGTAATGTGCTAGTGGGTATACTGAGCAAGGCAACAGTGGGACTGCCGGTCCTCATGCCCTGTTTCGTCATACGACTCATCAGGCCTGCTAGCATTAAGAACAATGCTATAATTTCAATGGGTGTAATCTAATACAGTGAGGGTTAGATATATGTGAGTGCTAGATATAAGAAGATAGAAATAACCATTGAGGTATATACAGACTGAAGAAAAAGCAGCAACCGAATAACCACACAAAATCCGCAGAACAGCAAAATGCACAAATTATACCTGTACATAATTGCAGACAAAATTAAATACACACGCACGTCTGCAATATGTGAAAATGTGCAAACACCAAATTAACGCAAATTGGACATTGGCGGAAATGTGCACATGTCAAATACATGGCTGCTTGGATGGAGAATCACTGTGTGTTGCTTCTGATGGATGCTTGCACAACAGCCTTGCTACAACCTTGCCCGATTTAGCAATATCTTGGGCCAATTCCATGCCTACAAGTGATACCAGTGTCTTGAATGGACCATATGGCAGATCTGGAAAGTTGGCGAGCAACTCGGCAAAGAATGACAACAAGTCAGATTGAGTCAAAAGAGACCATGATATGCCATACTTGGCAAATCTAAATATTCCAGGACCTCGGGAGTGGGCTAGGCTGAGGCAAACGATATTGAATAGAATGATCTCTTTGACATATGCAGTGCTGATGAGTGCATTATACCAATGTACAGTGGTTGAAATGTACTATATTTTTTGGTTCATGGTATACCAAGGCTACCTCCATGTGAAGCCATATAAGAACACAACGGAGAGGCTATCTCATATAGTGCTATGATGAAGGATGTCATTATGATCATGAAAGGGACGGGGTTTGTCATTCCTTTGTGATTCGTCAATGTTGTTGTGACCCACGGGGTATTACAAACCAAGTAAGAGCTGTTTGCATGTGACAGAATGAATTGTGGCTTTCCAGAATGACAGACCTTTGGAAGGATTTTGTTAAAGATGAGTGTGATGATTCTAGCTGTTTGATGCAGAGAAAGTGAACTGTCAAAATGATCACGGACCCAGACATATGTTTCTTGAACATAGGCTGAGTCTGGACCAGTGGGCCATGTCATAGAAGCATTCTCCCATTCTTGAGGCAGCACTTGTCAATTGAAAATCCTGCTGAGATCTTGCAATGATATTCCAATTCAAGACCAGGCCACCTGTGAATCTAGGGAGAGAGCAATTTCTGTCACCTATTGTAAGGATATTGAAGTTGAATTGGTGTGGAGGGTTAAAGAGGTCTGTTGTATTTTACCAAGGTTAACTCATCTTGTATGTGTCATGGTAGTAATGGGACGGCCTGTAGCACCCGTGTGGTCTGAGGACTAAGGTATGTTGCAAATCTTTGCAAAGAAGCAGACTTTGCAAGGAAGCCTACTATTGAGTCTCCAATAGTTGGCTCATCAGCTGTAGCAGCCAGCATCTTCTCAGCTTCCTGGATGGTAGTTTTGAAGACAGCTTTGGACTGACAGGTTTTCCAAAATGGCAGGAGGCATCTATTTCCACCATCTTTGACAGAGTTCATAATTTGTTGGACAAACCAACTCATGGACTTTTGGCCTTGATGGGACAGTTGCAAACCATGCGCCAAATTAACAGGACTCGATGTAGTGATCTTGACCAGATGAGAGTAAGCATCATTTGAATATGCGAGGGGATGGTCAAGTTTCTTCCACATGTCTAGTGCTATGCAGCAGTCATGTGCAAATACTCAAATTGCCATGTCTTCACTTTCTGTATCTTGTAGAAGTTCTTCTGACATGCTGTCAATGACCAAGGACATGACATCCATAACATAGATCTTGAAGGAGTGTTGGAAACAAAACATAATTGCCTGGGTGGTGTAAGGTAATGACCTGTTATAGTCATCTGGGATATGAAAGAGAACATGGTGTATAATGAATAAAGCCTGATAGCTTTAATAATTTCATCATCAGAATGTGTGCATTTCTGATGGTGGGGAAAATGTGTGAGACTGTAACAGGTGAAGAAACATATCTATTCACACATTCCCACCAAAGGCAGATTTGTGCCATTGTAATACTTGGAACCTTATGGTGTATGTATCTGATAATGGGCATCTCCATAATTGATGCTCTGCGATTTCTGGCTAGTGACCATAGGTTTTCCAATGTCACAAGGGCTTTGAATGGCAGTCAGTCATGGTGGAGACTGCATAGCAATATCCAAAGAGCACATATGATGAGAATATGTCTTGAATTGGATTATCCAAAGTTAGTTACATGTCACACCAATAGTAAGAATGCACAAGTTTACCTTAAGTTGTACATCTTATTTGTCCTTGTTTGGTCCAATCCAGATGGACTGGACTTTTTTCATATGTTTTCTCAAGGCATTAGTGGTGACATATCCATTAGGCTTGGGACAATCTAAGTTAGAATAGTAGCATAGGAATACACCATCCTTGTCCCTTGTCACAGTGACCTGTTGGTCAGTAGGGGTGGTAAATGTAGCTATAGGAATGCATTTTCTAAAGTGGATGTGATAAACACCTCTTAGATTATATATGAATGGATTTCAAACTCCTCTTGAATTATGTAGAGTTTCATTTGTTGCCTGTATTATACAATGATCAGCATGGTGGCTGTGCTCTAGCATTCATGTCTTGAAAATCATTATGTAGATTATATGTTTTCATTTATTTACATGATATCATTGTAGTGCTATCTGTCATTAATGAATACTTGTTGAAAAATAATCATAGTGCTTGCTCATTTATTTGGCATCATGCATAAGTATTCCATATACTTGGGCAGCATGTGGCTATGTTAGTCCCTAGGTGCTTTCAGTGGCAGTATTGTGCTTTCACTCAGGCCTGATATACTTATGGTAAAATAATAATAGACCATGCTCATCTGCTTGAATGTTATGTGTAAGTATTCCATATACTTGGGCAGCATGTGGCTATGCTGGCCCCTGTGTGCTTCCAGCCTGCACTTCCAGTAGCCCCTCGGTGCTTCCAGTGGCTGTGTGTGCTTCTAGTCTGCACTTTCAGGCCTGCACTTTCAGGCCTGCACTTCCAGCAGCTGTGCTTGCCCCTCTGCACTTCCAGTGGCTATGTGCACTTCCAGTCTGCACTTTCAAGCTTGTGCTTCCAGTGGCTGTGTGCACTTCCAGCCTGTGCTTCCAGTAGCCCCTCTGCGCTTCCAGTGGCTGTGTGCACTTCCAGGCCTGTGCTTCCAGGGTGTGCTTCCAGGCTTGTGCTTTCAGGTGGCTGTGAACCGGCACAAGTGCAGGGGAGTAGATTATTAGGCTTCAAAGGCTAGCAAGGCAGCCATCTCTGTCATGCACAGTGATGTCTGTGTCTCCTTCTATGGCATTAGACTCGCTGGGCCCAGGGGCCACCTCCCATATGTCCTTCCTTTGCAAAAGCATGGCAAGAAGTTGCATCACAGGGACTTTGTATTGTCTCATCGTCTTCTCCAGCAGGTGTCTGTGAAATGAAGTGTTGGAGATGCTGCTTTTTTTCAAGGGGGGGGCCAACCAAGGTCAGGTTCATTTGTCTTTAAACAAGGAAAAAAAAAAAAGCCCCCCTCAGAAGACTCACTTGGCACCAGGGTCTGGTGAATTGAGGTGCTTCAAGACCATCTCATCCATAGCATTGATGAGTGCCACCACCTCTTAACTCCCCAGGTCATGGGAGGGATGCTAGGTCACAGATAGCTTCCTTGGACAGCCCAAGGCTGTTAATGTAGGCCAGCCAGGGAGTGAAAAGATGGGGGTCTGAGTCTCAAGGTTGATGGGTGCATGCTTGGGAGGCTTCTAGTTTGTCTGCCAGTTCACACTTCAGCTGCTGCACAAGTGTTTGAGAACTCTGAGTATCATCCTCTGCTGTGACCTCCCAAAGCATTCAGTGGTTCCCTGGCCCTTTTGTTTTCAGCTGCTGTGCTCTGCAGGCCTGCCATCCTGACAAGGGTAAAGAGGTGCCCTTGTTGGCCAAAATGGTAGTGCAGCCAGGATGGGGGCAGGCATAGGCATCCATGGAGAATCATTTCTCTGCGACGTAGTGAGGGATGAAGGTATGTTTAAAGGTTAGATGGTTCACCCTAACCTAATACACTGGAGGCGTGACTCGTCCTCATCTGATCCATCATTGTCCTTAAGCTGGTCTACCTCTTCTTGTTCATCGTCATTGTCGGTAGGAAAAAAGGACAGTTTTTGGCGGTGGTCACCGTTAGCGATGTCAGCATCCTTCCCTGTTGTGGATTCAAAGCTGGGCTCATCCACCTCAACCAGAAGCAGGCATACATCATCTTCATCCTTCTCATCGTTGGTTGCATCAGGGGAAGGGTTTCTGTAACATAGTCAGAGATGGTGGTAAGCAAGAAAGGGATCGGGTCTTTTCTTAAAACTTTAGTGTCAACTTGTTGTTTGTCCCCATCTGCAGCGTCGTTACCATCATTGACGCTGCCGTTGTGGTCGTTGATGTTGTCTTCCTCATTGGACGACGAAATGCATCTGACATGTTTTCTGCAACCTGGTTATAGCTGCATTGTGCTGAGCTTCTGAGAACTTACCAGTGTGACTGATGGGGTTGTTCATCTTCCTCCTCATCAGAGGGTAGTTTAGCTTGTCTTCTGTAATGCAGTAAGTTTCAACTAGACAAAACATGCTGCAGCTTACTTCAAACGTGGCGCAAGTCTTGGGCATAACTGCACAAGCTTTCCACGCCTGATGCGTGTTCTATAGCCACTGATGCAATTAGTAGCTGGGTTGGGCTGAGCTTCTAAGACCTTACAAGCCTGGCTGATGGGGCTCCTCGTCTTCCTCCTCCTCAGTAGGTATTTTAGCTTGTCTTCTGTAGCATAGTGAGAAATTCAACTAGATGACCGGCTGAGCTTACAAGAGCTTACCATTGTGACTGATGGGGTTCCTCGTCTTCCTCGTCCTCAGTGGGTGGTTTATCTTGTCTTCTATATGTTAATGAGCATTCCAACGAGATGATACAAACAGGGGCTTACTTCAAACGCAGCCTAAGTCTTTGTCACAACGGCATGCCCTAGTTATAGTCACCGTTGCTTTCAGATGGTTCAGGGGGCCGTAAATGCCGCCTTCAACCTTGTTAGCGGCTGGACAAGGTTTTGGGGATGTGAATTTACGGATGTAGCTAGCATCCCTCTTGCTCTCCTTGGCTGTCAGCACTGGGCTGGGCCCAAGGACATCTCCTATAACAGAGTCAGAAAGAAGGAACACAGAGATGGGGTGTAGCTGACCTGCATGTGGTGCGTCCGTCCTCCTCCTCTTCCTCTTCCTTCTCCCCCTCGTCTTTATCTTCAGGATCATCAGATGGAGGGCCCTTTCTGTAAAATGATTAGCATGCAAACTATGACAGAGAGGGATGAGCCTGCCTGTGCTTCCTTGGAGGAGAGTGTGGCTCCTTGTCCTCACTGGACAACCCTTTCTTTTGTCATCTATATAGCGGTAAGTGTCAAAAGATACAAGGCGGAATAAAAAGCTCACTGGTAATGGTGCTGGTACTGAGAGGATCATGCCCAGTACTCTTCAAGCACGTGACCTTGTCTGAGGACGGAATTAGCTGAACAGCTCAACCACAGAGATGAACTCACAGTTTCTCTCACCGCCTTTGCTGATGAGCGGCGGCCATGGGATGGTGGTGCTTGAGCTAGAGATGAGTTTGGTGGATGAAAGAAGCATGCTGTCAAACGGGGACTCACCTCTGTTGTGGTTATCTCAGATACCTTCTTAGCCATACCAGGTATTTAAGAAATAGATATAGATGTAGGATGTAGCAAGAAATAACTTGGGCCTTGATCGTGGTCCACACGAGGGCTTCGAGATTGACGCGAGTCAATCACGTGGTTTACTTGCCGAGCACTGAGTCAGCATGATGTGCAACGCTATCCCTATGGGTATTGGCAGAGAGGCTATTTCCCAAACACTCTCTGATTAGCACAGGCTTTAGCAACTAAAGGGCACACCAACAATAAAAACAAGCTTATATAGGGCCAAACAAGCGTCCCAACAGCTGCATGCAGGTTGGAATGAACCATAGCCCAAGTTGTGCCAAGTGTGACTCATAGCGACCTCAGCTGCTTACAGGAAGAGGGCCAAATGAAAATTTAATCTATGCACTACTTTTCGTGTCAGAGCACTGTTAGTTTGTATGGGAGTGCTATTTTTTCAATCGGGAGCGACAGCTTTCTCCTTGTGAGTCACTCCAAAAAAATGAAATTGTTGGTGGAGTGCATAGGGTGCTAAAGGGAAGGACTATAGCCTCAGTCACACCGTATTGCCCTGCATGACTCAGCCAACAGAGCAATCCACGATGCCACTGCATCACATGCACATGTAACTACACATTGCAATGGATCATGCTGTATCCTTTATCCCCACCAACATCCCAGCTTTCAACCGTGAGTATCATAAGCGGTGAGTCAATAGCTTTATCCTCATTTTTAGACCAAGCCTCATGGACTTCCTTCAAGTTTCCCAGCACTGGATTCAACCTCACGAGAAAGGAATCAAACACCACCTTGTTATCATAAAAGCTTATAGGGTTAAGTCCTTGGAGCAACATGCACTGACAGGCATTATAGGCAAGCATTAGGCCAGAATAAAAAGTCCTTGCCTCATTTTCAGATAAAGACAGCATGAGCTCGTCCCCCTGCATGTCTTGAACTCGAATGAAAAGATAATAATGTCATCTAGCATGGGTATAAAGCCCGTTGGTGCACTCAGGGCACTTGTCGACGGAGCTAGAGACAGAGTAGGTGCATTGGATAAGCAAGAAAGGAAAGGGTTGCCTAGGATGACACTTGGTGTATTTCATGACGCAAGCATCCTCAAGATCAAATGGGAAAAAATCCACAGCTTGGGCAAGAACTCGAAATATGTCTGGAGCCAGGCATGCCAGGGCCTCTCATATGGTTATTAAAGGGCCAAGTTGAGCATTCAAACCTGCATCCTCAATGATGTTGGTATCTTCAAGGAGCATCTCTGAGGATTTGGTGATGCCTCTACTGAGCTCACACCTCTACTGAGGGAGATGTCAGCTAATGTGGGTGGGACGTTAAGGATATGGACGCTAAGAGGGCTGCAAGGTGAGGCCAGCCTTGGCCCACCATCTCATCCAGGCAAGCAGTCTTTTGTTGGAGCTACATTGGTCCCTCCATATAATGGAAAGGGTTGCGCTTGGCCTGAACATTGTCCAAGTACCAGTACTTGCCAGGGCTCATATCTTTTGCAGCTATCTTAGCATCGTCCCACATTTCGCATTGAAGAACATGGCCAACTAACTCAGGTGGACACCAGGTGGACATCAAGGGATACGCCAACGGGATGGTGGTGTAATCTGTAACATAAATGGTGGTTGCGCTGCTGCAGTTGTCGAATTTTTGAAGTACCTTTCAATGACAATTCCGATGCAACTAAGAGATAATCATCTTCTCACCTCCACAGTATAGTCAAAAAAGCCTTCAGGAGGGAGGTCTAGAGAGGCTTCCGAGAGAAGCAGATGACACCTGTAAGGTATGTCCAGTCCTTTGAGCCCCTTTCTACCATGCTACCATTCGCACAGCTTCTGACAGCACCCCAGCTTGGTGCTATCATGCAGTGGCTGCCAATATGGCGAATAATCATGGCTGTTGTGAGCTATCTCTTTCTCAAGAGAAAGACCTTTATTGGGAGCTTGAATCGAATGCACGACTGGGTCGTAAATGGCCCAATGCAACACGTCGCCATGACCAGTGACCACAATAGTCTCATCTAACTCTATGACCTAGTGGAAATGCTGGGGTAATTGGAGCGTACGAGCAAGGGAGCATACAAGCAAGGTAAGGACGAACCTTGAGCCCATGCAAAATAGCTATGTCGCCCTGTTGTACCTGTGGATGCCACTCTGCATATTTCTTTTGGAAGCAGCTGACGGTGACGCTTGGTATTCCGGAATCGATGGTAGATGGATCGACAATCCTAAAGGAATGATGAAGCCCTGGAGGAGGCTTTATGGGGACTAGCTAGGTATGCAGAATGCCTCACTGACTAACTATTTGTTCTAGTCTTTCTTTCAGGATTAACAAGGGTCATGACATCAATGATATTGATCTGTGCATTTCCCTTTCAAAAGCTGTTGAGAGGGGTGAAGGCATTGCCCTGATTTCGAGGTTATGGCATGAATAGAAAGACCACAGGTATGAGAACACACTGTGATCATTTCAGAAGAGCCTTGATTGGCAGTCATCCAGCCAGCCAAAGGGGCTTTTGTTTTGTCAACGTCAAAGGGTCAGTGTGACTTGAAGTCAGGGAATGGACGTGACTCACCTTGGTCATGACCAGCAAGCCTTTGTCTTTTTTGTGCCCTCCCAGGCCTTTTATCGATGGGCTGCTGAGGCAGTCCCGTACATGGGTTGTCTGGAGTTGAAGCCAAAAGTTGAAGGGGTGGATCATCTTGATCATGGCAGCCACCAGGCAGGTCGAACCTGACCGTCTTGGTGTGGTTATTTTTGTGAATGAGAGATGCACCCAACGCGGTTGCTTTGGTGACGGTCTGAGTGGTGCCTGGACTGTACCATTCACAAGCGCCCCCTATGTGGCTGGAAAAGGGAGGCCACTGTCATAGTTTATGAATCGATAACTAAAAACATATCCTTGTGTATGTCAATGAATCTTCCAGCATTAACTCCAGTCACAAACTTGACAGCAATGCCATGGGGAAAGCGTAATGCAATAGGGAACGAGAATGGAGTGCTGGACTCCTTCCATACATCGACCTTGATACCTTTAAGGGCAAGTAAGATCTGATCTTGAGAGGGAAATACAATGCCATCTTTGTAGGGGACCTCTACAGCAAAACAGTAAGGGGTGGAGTCTTGTGAGACTTCGAACTGAATGTGGTACATGTCCTTGTGAGGGGGCCAAACCATAAAGACATTGCCTTCAATGTATCCAGAATCATCCTCAGAATTTAGATGAGAGAGCTCTTTAAGGGTGCATTTGCGAGAGAAGTAATCGATTGGAAGTGACATTGTGGAGAAAATGGAACAAATATGGGGTAATATGGTAAATATCTGTGTGTCAATGGCTGATGCAACGTGAAGTGGCCATGGAGGAAATGCAACACCTTATACTATGACAAGGATGATGTTACACTAGGCCCAGATAGGGACTATCATAGGCTCAAAGTGACGAGGGTCGTGGGACGTCGAGGTGGTATCCTTCGACAGACAAGGAAGTCACAGCAAGATGCCTGTCAGACAAAGTGACGAGGGTCGTGGGACATTGAGGTGGTATCCTTCGACAGACAAGGAAGTCACAGCAAGATGCCCGACAGACGAGGTAAACAAGGAGTGCCTACTCAGAAGTAAGGCAAAGACTTAGAGAGATCCCGGGGGACTGCGTCAAGATAGATTGAGCAGGTCAAAGTTAAAGAGTACATGCGGTGGTTCATCTACTTAAATAAGTGGGGACGCAGCGCACGGACCAAGCGGTGTTCGTAGCGAAAGTGCTAAGACAGATATAAAGGGTAAGGTTTGGGCTGTGCGATAGAACAGGAGGAAGCTGTGTGGTGAGGCACATGAAATGAGAAGACATCCGTAAGAAGTAAGCGGGAATGGAATATAGGTTACCATGCGTAGTGTGTAAGGTTAGAAACTATGTTTAGGTGAAGGGCATTCCATAGGAATGGAGAGAAGGTTCTAGAACGTGAGAGACAGAACTTTGACAGGAAAGGAGAAAAGAGAAAGAAATTGTAACATTACCCCCCGACTAGATCTGAAACAATGACAAAAGACAATCCCTTTAGTATCCGCGGACAGAACCACAGGGAGAATCATATAGGTTGCTTTGCGCGACACTGTCGAATTGGTCCCATCCCCAGGCATTGTTGTCTTCATAGACGTCAGAAACGGGAGATTGTTCTCGGACAGAAGGGTGATGAGCCGGACAAGGGTAGGGAGAGTGAGACTGACGAGGGGGAAGGACATGGACAGGGGAACGTCTAGAAGTTCTGAATGCACGACGGGTGGAGGAGGTGGGTACCAGGGCGGATTGAGATGATCTGGAAGAACGATGGGACGAAGATGGGGATGACATGGACAGAGATGGGACGAAGATGGGGATGACATGGACAGAGATGGTGGTGGTGGGAGGCGCCGAAGGGGGCAGCGCTGTTGGGCATGGCCTGGTTGCCACCTGAGGCAGGTGGGACATTGGTATATGGGGCAATCAGGACGGATGTGACCTAGGCTGTGGCAGGAGAAACAAGCTTGGTGATAACACGGATCGGTCCGGGAAAGGGGAACCATTTCATGGCCACCAGTCCACCAAGATTCAATGCATTGATAGACCGCTTCCTCTTCAGTGTTGAGGGGAGAGGACGAGGCAGAGATGAACGAGGAGGTTCTGGTGGAGGGAGCGGTTGCATAAGAGGTATGGGTGGACGGTGTGGTAGAGAAGGAAAGGGTAGAATCTGGGAAATGGCGTTGGGCAAGTTCACACATGTAGCGGTCAATGTCGTCCAGGAATTCCAGCATCCTGAGTTGGTACATCGTCATAAGGAGGGACCCTTCTATGTCGCGGTAAACCTCTCTAATAATCCAGGAGTGCATTGCTTGCAATGGGGAGTTGGTGAGGTTGGTGGCAAGGAGATGGAGGTGGGAGTTTTTTAGGAAGGCGCAGCATAGGGCAAAGAGGGGAGAACCCATGTTCAGGAAAGAGTTGATAGCGACAGAAAAAGACGTGTCGCAGAGGTAAGTGGAAAGGTGGAGGATATCGGGGGAGTCAGGGAAGTCATCGTGGAGGTGGTTGGCATAGAGGGGAACTGTCACAGAATGAATAGGAGTAACAACTGTAGCCAGAGACACAGGAGGAAAGCTATCTGGTTCAGGAGTGGGAGAGGGACCCCAGCCAGGTTGAGGGTCTGTAGACGAAGGACAAGACATGTCGTCGACAACAGTATCATGGATAGATGAAATTGTAGAGATGGAAGAGATGGCAGAGGTGGCATTGGGGGTCATGGCGGTTTTAGCGAGAGGAGGATGAGAGAGAGAACACGGAGGGGTGAAGTTTCTTATAGTCAGTGAGAGTGGACTTAGCATGTTTCAAGTCCTGCTCAGGTACCCAAGAGTCTTCTTCGGCGGAGTATCCTTTCCATCAGATCAGGAAGGAGCAGGATTTCGGGGATCCCCGGTGGTGTATGATCTTCTCAATTTTGTATTCTTCTTCTCCATTGATAAGGTCAGGGGGCGGCATGGGGAAGTTCTTCCCATGAACGGAGTTTTCTTTGTATGGTGATAGAAGAGAAGCATGGAAGCCCGGATGGATCTTTCAGGTCTTTGGAAGGCGGAGTTGGTAGACGATAGGGGAAAGAACTTTGGTGATAATAAAGGGGCCTTCTCGTTTGGGGGTGAACTTCAGGTTAGATATGAGGCATTTCAAGTTTCTGGCTTTGAGCCAGACTTTGTCTCCTTTGGCGAAAGGTTTGAAGCCGCAACGGGAGTGGGAGGCCATGACTTGGTGTGCGAGTTCATAAGCGGCGAGGGCTTCATTGTGAGCAGTGGAGAGAGACTTTAGGCGATCTTCTACTGCGGGAATGGAAGTGTCGGCAATTACCGAGGGAAGGGCACAGGGTTCATATCCCATCATAAGGTAGAACGGGGATTGGTTGGTGACAGAGTGGGTGCGGTGATTGTGGGCAAATTCAGCATTGGAAATGGAGTTGGACCATGAAGTGGGGTTTGCGCCACAGAAGATGCGGAGATAAGTCTCCACTTCCTGGTTAACACGTTCCGTTTCCCCATCAGACTGTGGGTGATATGCAGTGGATAGGGAAAGGTTGTATTTCAGGAGTTTTCTGAGTTCACGAGCAAAGGCAGAGGCAAATTGTGGGCCACGGTCAGAGATGACCTTATTGAAGAGTCCGAAATGGAGGTAGACTTTGTGGAAAAAGAGGGTGGCTATCCCCTTGGCAGTGATAGTTTTCTTGATAGGGCAAAGGATTACCCCCTTAGTAAGCCCATGGTTGACCACAACCAATAGGGAATTGAAGTCGGCAGAGAGAGGGAGGTCAGTAATTAAGTCACAGGAGATCTGTTGGAATGGATGTGTGGTAGCAGACTTGATGGGAGTGATGGGGGGAACAGTAGGGTGTGTGTTAACTTTGTTTTGCTGGCAAATTGCACAGCCTTTGACATATTGTCGGACATGGGTGGCGAGGTCGGGCCACCAGAACTCTGCTGCGACAAGTTGGCGGGTTTTAAGGAAACCAGGGTGGCCAGCAGATTCATGGTCATGGCAGCATTGGAGGATAGTGCGGCAGAGGGAGTCGTCAGGGGGAACATAGACACAGTCTTTGTAGGTAAGGATGCTGCCATTTACTTTCCAGTTGGCGAGGTGGGAGTGAAGGGGGGGAGGGATGTTTTCTTGCATGGACTGTAGCAATTGGAGAACGAGGGGATCAGTAGAGGAGGCCGACTTAATATGGTTGGAGAGGGCAGTATCGATGAGGTTGACGAAGAGGGAAGGGGGAAGAAGGGTGACACCTTCATTGTCGGAGTCCTCTTGAGGAGGGAGGTCGGGATGACGAGAGAGAGCATCCGGTCCAGCAAGTAGTTTTCCTGGGACATGGATGATTTTCAGATCAAAGTCAGTAATGTCGAGAAGCCATTGGGCTTGACAATGGTTAAGGTTTTGGGGTTGGCAGAAGTACGTGAGGTTCTTGTGGTCTGTGAAGACTTGTACAGGAAATGGGGAACCCTGAAGATATTGTCGCCATGATTTAAGGGTGCGGATGACAGTGAGGAGTTCTCAGTTGTAGAGGTCGTAGTTTCGTTCAGCAGAGGAGAACGACTGGGAAAGGTAGGAACAAGGGTGCCAGTCACCGTTTGAGTCTGTCTGGAGGAGGATGGTGCCAGAGGCATATTTCGAGGCATCAGTTGCGATGGCAAAGGGGGCGGAGAGGTCGGGAAGATGGAGGTCGGGTTTAGCGGGGAAGAGGCCCTTGAGGGTGACAAAGGCTTCTTGGCAAGACTTAGTCCAGTCCCAGGCAAGGTTCTTTTTGGTGAGGTCGATAAGGGGGCGAGCGACGTTGGAATAGTCAGGGATAAATCGGCAGTAGAAGTTGGCAAAGCCAAGGAAGGATCGAACATCTTTAACCTTGGTGGGGGTGGGCCAAGAGGCAATACCATCTAGTTTGACAGGATCCATGGCAAGTTGTCTGGGTTTCACAATCATTCCGAGGTATTCTACTTCGGATGTGGCGAAGGTACATTTCTCAAGTTTGAGGTGGAGGTCTAGCTCCTCCATGCGTTTGAGGACGCATTTGGTGTGTTCCTCGTGTAGTTTGTTGTTGGGAGAGAAAATAAAGAGGTCATCCATGTAGATGACGAGCCATCCTTCGGCAATCATATCGGGGAAAGAGTCATTCATGAATCATTGAAACATAGCAGGAGAGTTGGTCAGCCCAAAGAACATGATGGTGGGTTCAAAAAGGCCTTTGTGGGTAATGAAGGTGGCCTTTCATTGGTGTCCGTCTTTGATACGGACATTGTTGTATCCCCATCGGACATCGAACTTGATGAAAGTTTTGGCGTTGCATAATTTGTCTATGAGGTCGGAGATCAAGGGAAGCAGGTAGGCGTCGCGAACCGTATGTTGCGCGCGCGGTGGTGGCAGGATATATCCGCATGTAGTGCGCCAACTAGGATCAAGGCCATTAATTTGGTTTGAGAAATGTTCAAGAGTTAGGTGACGAGGCCGTGATGAATGGTTTACTTCAACAGAGTGTTCGCCAAACGGTGCGGCATGGTTCAGATTTTTTGTTCAGCTGTGGTGTTTCGCGATTCGATGATCAACGCATTGTCTATCCGGTTGGGTGCGGCCTGCAATGCGAAGTATTTCCAATCCGACTAGGCCTCTGACAAGCGCTTCTTTGCTCGGAAAGACCAGGAGCTTCTATCGCATTTTTGCAACATTAGCTGAGGAGGATCTTGGTCTCGCCTTAGTCATGCTCGATGCTTTCATTTACAGATACGGCGGGCAGACCATATGCATGCTTAAATGGGGATAATCCGGTCGTATCGGATGTGCCGACGGTGGATTGACTTCCAAATTTCTCTCAGCCTGAAGCTACAACGATCGTTCGTTCAACATGCAGTATGGCAATGGATAGACGGGGAATCATAACGGCACCCTACTCCTCACGACCGTACCGGCAGCATAAGAATTACCGATGACGCAGTTACAACCAATCGCGTTTGATTGTGTTGAAGCTAAACAACAATTGCCGATAGAGCGAAGTCCGTCTCAGCTAAATCGGTTTTCCGAATCTGTGAATACTATTGTTCAAACTGGAATTGGATTGTCTGTCGACAGAGCGGAGCACATAGGGCAGTCGCGATTACAAACGGTGATGTAGCCGGATATGATGGCGAGACAAGGTAACCTTGTACATAAGTGGAGAACATTAGGTCGTGCAAAAGAAATGAGGGCATAATGAGGAAATATCTTAAATATCAATACGTACATCACGTTATGTACAAAAATATTTATCCATGCCGTACCGCATATATGAAAGTAATACTGTCATTATAGTTTTGTCTGTGGGGCATTAGAATTCGCTATATCGAATGTTAATACACGAACCTTTCTGTCAAAGCGATAGGTATCTATGTGTCTCTAGGTACCAACGCAAGAAATCTCGGCCTAGCTCGGCACTCAAATTGCCAGATTTCACCCCAGCAAGAGCAAAGCCGACATGTTGCTCAAACATGGCAAGAACGGCAAAGCTCTTGTCGTTTTCAAAGGGCTCGTGATTAAGGGGAATGCCGTCAAGGATATTGGAAGAAACAGCATTGATAAGTGCAATCCGGCGGCTGTCGACAAAAGCTCGGGCAGCAACGAGAATGATGTCGCCCTCGACAAGGGTTAGGTGTGCTTCGACAAAGCTCAAAAGAAGTGAAAAAGAAGACCTATTTGCCAGAATATGTTCCATACCTTGTGATGTCTTTGTAGCTTTTTAACGTGAATTCGCCCGACACTTTACCCCCGTTGATATCTGCTGCGATCTGCTTGTTTAGCGTGAGCATGATGAGCCTCCTCACTTCAACCGAGATCGAAAGCCTGGTAAACTCTTTCTCAGCTTGGTATGCGACACCCTCTGTTATTTCCTGCATGGCATGAAGGCGATATTCTGGCGTCCAATCGCACGCTGATCCACGACCAATAAGCCAGACTAGAGCTTGAAGAACCTTGAAGTCGACGCGACTGGTGGACTGCGAGGTGGGGTCGTCAGGCGGAGTTCCGTCCATCTTGAGTTGGGCCATGTGGTGCTTGACCATCTCGATAACTTCGGGGTCACGGAAGAGAAACCCGCTAAGCCTTTCGTCAAGGGGCGTCTTGCCAGTCAGATTGGATATTGCCTGAGTGATTTTTGCATCCTCGTACAGAGCCATTGCGTGAATGAGACTGAAGTGTTCACGCACGACCTTTGCCTGATCCCCTATGTCCGGAAGCCAGATTGCTCCGTACGTCTCGTGTGGGTGCAAGCTATATCCGCAGGCCTGAAGAATCATCAACTTGAAGGTGGTCGCGGAAATGATGTCATGAACCGGAAATTCTGAGATGGACACATCGCGCGTATCGTCATCTCTGATATCCGATCTCGTTTTAGGGGCATCAGGTTTGGATAGGTCCTTAGTCGAGGCTGTTAGAATATTGACTTAGTTCTGTTGGACGGCGCACCTCTCGTGTCAAACTCATAAGAACTGACAAAGGAACCACCCGACACTCCTTCTTGGTGGCCGACAAGATCCACGCGATGTTTTCCAACTCGCTGTACCTCGATGTAAACAGAACTGCTCCTTCTCCACCGAATTCAGTGGCATAGCCATACTTAAAGTAACCAGTGTGATATGCGTCCTCCGATCAGCAAATCGTGATGAAGTCGCTTCCCTCAGCGGCCTTCTTTAGCCCCCATGCCCGTTGTATTTCCTCATTCATCGGCAAGGGCTTGAAATTATAATCGTGCCCGATGATGCAAAGACTAGCCTCCTTCGCGAATTCCTGGAATGTTGAATAGGGCTTCGCTTCATCATTCTCCTTCCAACCAGCGGCCTTGAGCTTCTTGTAAAAAGCGCTCTGGGACTGACAAGCTTGTGCAAGGCGATCAAGGTCATGCTTCGAAAACTCGGCCTTATAGATGCCAACGCCAGGTAGTTCAACTATGTGGCCTTCCTTTTGATAGTCTTGCCAAACAGCTTGCTCCCTCTGCTTCGGGGCGATGCCAGGAAAGAGCGAACGCCTGAATTCATCCAAGCCAGGAGAGCGAGCGAGAATGATCATGTCTGTTGAGGATAACTTAGTATGACGACGGCAAACACATCAATAACAACGAGCCTTCAAAGTTGAGCTGTCGGAACGCTTCAGGTGCTGCCCCAACGTCACTCATGTTGAGATGTGGGAAGGGAGCGTGTGTTACCACAGTGGACGATATTGGGTAGTTAGTGAGAGCGGCAGATCACCGCACACTCGCGGGAGTGTTTCTCTTATATACTGTAGTAAGAGCAATTTCCTGAAAAACTCACCACTATGGTTCGCCCGGATAATATTCTGCGATATTTTTGTCATTAACCTTGCTCCAAGAAAGAGTTCTGCTGCGATAATGGGGCACAATTTCGTGTGGGGCTTTTCCTGAGCATAGCCTTGATAGGATTCTTCGATCGTTGCCTAGAAGCTGACCAATAACATCAAAGAATGCGTAAAGCATGTTCCGCGCCACACAGCTGATGTCAATGTGGAGTGCGAACTCAAAACATGGACTTATCGCCAGGTATCAGAAGCATACCGCGTTTGGTCGAGCAAAAGGTACGAGGGCAAGACCCTGATGTTGGCGGCGCCACACATCGCAGTGCGCAAGATCCGAGAGTTCCGGCAAGGATGCCGTAATCTTGTGTGAGAACCAAGTCCACAGTTGACCCTGTCCAGCGCAGCAGCTCCGATTGGCATCAAATCAGCATGACACAAATGTCCAATAGTCGTGAGAAAGCTTGCGTCAGTTTCCATCATTTGCAAGAAGCATGCGAAGGTGCATCACCCTGTTGGGTGCACTCTTTTCTAAACGGGTCAAACCTTACATAATTCCGCGCAAGGGTTTCGTCATCCAATGGAACGAGGTGATGAACTTCCAGCCCTGGGCAACATCTCTGTCAAGTGCATCCAAGCCCCAGCCCCAATGTTATCGCAGCAACGGAATGTGGTATGTTTGGTGCTCTTTCTAGGCTTGAGCGAACCCGATGTCTCCGCTCAAGCTGCACATGGGGCAGCCGCACCAGGACACAGATGCCACGTCAGCCGGCGGATGGCTGGCTGGCTGTGACGTTACCTGCTATGACGCCTGCAAGTCTACGCAAATCATCAAAATTCTGCTCTTTTCTGCTTGCAACTTGTATAGTTAAGATGATGCTCGTCATGTTCTTGGAAAGTGTGCAGGGGCTCTAACGAAGATGGATAACAATCGGGGGCTAGTCTGGACGGCAAGATATCCAACCCGCTCTATTGTGTGATTGTCTTTCGCTCAGTTCATGGCGCAGTATGGCTTTCTGTCTCGAGAATGCGCTTTTGATGGCTTTGCGTCTCTTAACGGCCGGCGGCAGATCGCTGGCTCAGTTGTAATTGCCCATGGCGTCGCCATGGCAGCCGAAGCATTATCACGATGTAGATTGGCCTTGACTCGGTTGGGTTGATCCTTATCGGCCATATGCCAACCATGCTGTACGAGCGCTTCCATTCGTGCCATCGCGCGCCATGCCAATGACGTTTCATCCACCGTGCTGCCAATTGATGTGGTGTTTTCGAATTACACGCATCCACCAACCGCCAATAAATAGACGTTGATTATGGCGCAGTCACAGCTCACTGCTGCACCAGATTCGCCAGCTTTGGGGACTTATCGAATCGCCCTCAAACGACTTGCTAGCATCCTCGAGCACATCCCCTTACCCGTTCCAAGTACAGCTCAGCTTCTCGCCGCGAGCCACCTTCTTCACTCCTCATACAACCGTCTCATCCAACGGTCCATGTTCATCACACAGCCGTCGCTCGTGTTGCTCCCACAACCAGAGGAAATCTCTGCCACGGAGCTAGAAGCCATCATCTATATTCACTCCGACTATGTACTCGAAGTGCCGAGCCAGGTCCGCGCAGGATTTAGGAACGAGATAGATGTCCCTGATGCAAGTGATACTTGCGCGGTGGTTTGCTTGCATCCAGTGGAAGACAGCAGGCCGCTCTCCCCTGAAGCGAGGGATGGAGAGGATGTAGATGGACCGCCGAGGGTTTCCCCCGACACAATTGCACAGTTGTCCGAAGCGACGAATACATGGGAGACTAAGTCAGTCGTGCCTGAGTGCAGCACGGACTTGTCGAGATCAATTTCTCCTAGCCACAACGACGTGAATATATATGGGATGAGGTTTGGACAAAATCCGATCGCATTGATGAGCGACCAGTGCGAAGAGTTTCTAAAGCAGTGGGGGGCTTTTATATATTGGAAAGACGTAAATACATCTCCCGTTTGAATATTTGGCAACCAGAACACTTGTATACCAGTGATGCATACCATACCTGATCCAAACCACAATTGAATCACCTGAAATAATCGAAGGCAAATGGAAACGTGCTGGTTAATTCCATATCTTCAATAATAGGCAGGAGAGGCGGCAACGAATTACAGAAATGTAAGTGTCATATACACACAATCATTCGCGATAAGACAACTACATACTGCCGGTATATCCGTAGCATTGGAACGATGGTTCCCCATCGTCTGTAATAAAGATCTGATTATCTTCAGGGAAGCTGCGGCATAAAGATTCCGATCAATTTGTTTGTGAAACTGAATGATTGTTGTGGTCGTTACATCATCGTTGTGTTCCCGTCAGATGATAAGTTCGACTGGAAACCAAAACGACTAGAATGTTTGATAAATATAGGTAGCATTCACAGAACGCTGGTTAAGTTGTCAAGAAAGCAAGTCCGACAGTGACATAGCCGAATCGCAACATAGAACAAAAGTCAACATAGAAAGAGAAGGGAATCGAACATTATCATAAGAGGCATACTTTGATCATTACGATGATAAACGCGATATGTACCAAAGAAGTGTATCAAATTTCCGAGATACTTTGAGGTGACTACTGGTATGTTGCCGTGTTACGAAGAAAGAAGCTTTTATAGAGGGTAATGCAGGTATGGCAGATATGATCGATTGTAAGCGATGGACCATGAGCGCGCTGGTTGATCATTGCCATGTAGACGGTGTAATGCGTAAGGAGGAAGAAGTTGATCGAATTATCTCCTTCCGCGACTATAAGCTTCGAGACCGTTAAGAGACAGTTATGGTCAAGATTAGGCCCGCATGCGACAATCCTGCTATTGATCGGAAATAGATGTGCGGCTCTTGCGACCGCACTCTCAAAGTCATATGGCATGTGGCCAAAGACTGGCAGCGCAGGTAGCTGGTTTGCGCGCATAGCCGTTCCATAGCCGAATAATACATTCGGAAACCCCTGCAATGGGGTGGCATTGAACTCTTTCTGGCTGAGCTCGGTAGCGATGACGATGTGATCTCGTAGAAGAAAAAGCAGCAAACAGGCAAGGTTGCCACCGTCAGCATCGGAAAAATGAGTGGGGATGTATCTGCTATCGATGCACCAGAAAGTCTGACGGGTAGCGTTAAATTGGGTAAGATCAACGACTAGTGCACTTACCCAGTACCAGTGTTCTAGCCAATCGGCGACTGCCAGTGGGCCAACCAAAGGTCCAATTAGGCCTAACGCTTTCCCGAGTGCATGCAATACCGGATTCTTCTCCGCTTGAGGGTATTCTCCAAAGTGAATTAGTCGGAGCCTCTTGAAGTCGATGCCATAGGGCGCTGAAATGGTGGCAACAGCTCCGTCTGGTGTAGCTACGGCTGAAATTAGCATTGTAGGTATGCGGGGGTCAGCAAGAATACTCTTGGTGAGCGGCACGGGCAGCCCTTCTTCTTATACGAATGGTAATAGACTCTATCGGCTAAGGCTATGACCAGGCCAACCGATATTGTTGTTGACCACTGCCCTGGCAGGTTCGGAAAGCCGCATGGTCTCTGCATTGAAGCAATACACGTGCTTGCTTTGGAGCGTGTAAAGCAACGAGTTCACATATCAATTGGATTATCTACCTTCACGCTCTAGCTAGAGCGATCTTCAATAGCATAGGGTCTGTCCATGCGGCTATCATTGACTTGTCATGAATGCGATCGTTGATTTGATCGCGTGGCGTTATTACTAAGTGGGAGTTGGCATAGGTAAAACGTGATAACAAGATTGTATTTATTCTTGCGCTACGCTTTGCACGACGCAGATAGTGGCATATGAAGAGGTTGATGATGGGTTGTGTGTGATATGGGATCTCAGAATGGCACTCGTGTATCATGTGAGAGTAAAGGGATTGTGGAACTTCTTGGCGGGAGGGCGATCGAGACCCGATTTGTAATGGAAATCGGCAAGGCTTTGAAGGTGGCTCCAAAGAATAGGATGCAACACTTTGGTGGCATGGCAAGGAGCCTCCTGATAGTCCGGAAAATTCTATTTCGCTACAATCACACGCAATCATCTTAGATCATAAACCCATTAATTTACTTGGCGTTGCGCGCGCCACGTGATTCAAGGCTTCCAAATGAGGAGCTTTGATGACACGCCGCCGCTACAAACTCACGGACCATGAATGGTCGATTATTTCGCCACTGCTTCCCAACACGAGAAGTGGTTATTTCGGTAGTTTACCAGACAATGCCTCATTACTGCTCCTGAGCAGGCCCTCGATACTGTACGTATGCACATGACCACATGAGCAAACCACCGTCCGTGTATTGTGACGCGGATATGAGAAACGCACGTAAGAACACACAATCCGTGTATTGTGATGCGGATATGAGAAACGCACGTAAGAACACACAATCCGGAAGTGGTAAGATGTCCAGCGCCGGAACAACAGCTTGCCTTGGCATCAAATCAGCATGACACGAATGTCCGTCCACCGCGCGAAATCTCTTGTCAACTTTCCCTCAATAGCTCAAGGCGGGCGAGGCTAGGTCGACCAACGGAGGCATTTCTCCTAAACGGGCCAAGCTACGGAAACTTCCGCGAGATCCGCTTCATTACCGTATGCTAGTAACAGGTGAGCTTCCAATCCAGGGAAGTCATGTGCGTCGGAAACTGCCACTCAATCGTGCGACTGCACGAGATACTTCATGCCCCTTAATGACATGCCCCATAATGACCCCTGACAGAACCGATGACCCGGTTCGTCCTGCCCACGGTGTCACGGCAATAGCTGAATCACCGTTACGATTTAGATCGGTTTGCGGATTGAGTTGGCAAACCGTTGCCCGCCATGCGCCCTGCCATCCTGTGCGCGCGCCTCTACTGGATCTGCTACCTCCCCTATGCCGTCTTACAGTTGTGGCATCTTTTCGGTCTAGAATGGACTCTATGGTTTCTTCGGAACTTTGGATTCGTACGTATCGCTCAAGGCGCTCACGAATAGACGCTGATCGAAGTGTAGTTATACCTCGTGGTTGAGGCAGATTTACCTGTCCAGACAAGCTTTCAGGACGCTCTCAGTCGCCTTCCCCACGTCACCGTCTCAATGTCCAAAGCTGCTCGCGACATGTCGAGCGCCCACGCTGAACGTTCAGATATCTCCATTGGCAGAGCGCGAATGGCCGTCACTGAGGAGAAGTCCTCAGAACTTCAGTCAGAGTGCTCAAGCTCTGACGCTGCAGATTGTATAAAAGAGGAGGATATCATGGAGGCTGTAGGAGTCCTCGGCGACGCTCATGTGCTGCCCAAGGAAGTGGCAGATGGTCGTATTTCAGCAGGCCGCGAAGAAGAGGCTATCGGTGCGCCGTTTGAGGGCTCCAGCGAAGGTCTTGGCAGTCCCACAGACACCGTCAGTGCTCATGCTTCCATGAGCACCCAAAGTATCTGCCCTGAACATGTTATCGGGCTGATTTCATATCGTCGCAACGAATATCACATAAGAATAAGAGGCGAGATGCTGAAACTGATGGCGGATAAATGCCGTGCATTTCTGGAGGTGTGGGGGGGGCTTAGCAGCTGCAGGAAACGTGTCGAATCTCCTGTTTGAGTAGTGGCAAGCTTGGATAGATGCTCTGGCAAGTAAACACCGAGTTCGAGTGTTGGGAGCGGAATAAACCGGATAATTGAAGGCAAGCAGTTCACAGTGACGCAAGTCTGAAAAAGTGAATCTGGCAAGTGACCGGGCATGAAGAGAGCGGATTAATTTAACAGCAGCATTCCAGATATCGGATATTAAGGGATGAGTTGAAGCCTCATTTTAGAATATTTTGATGTGATCGCTTACGCTCGTCAAGCTCCGCCCGGGAGCGGAACGAGGCATATTATCAAAATGTGACATTTCAAGGTGGAGTGAAATAGGGTTTGATTGCTTGGTTGTGAAAGATAGTGGCTTTGTTTCTATTGCGAGTGGTGAGGTTTTCAACCAGTTGGTAAATATGAGGCAAGATACAGGTGGCCGCTTGCCAGCGCCCTTTTCGAATATGACAATTAGGTCAGGACCCTTCACGGATAAAAGGAAGCGGCCTCAACATGTATGATCAACTCCACTACCACTGCCTTAACAAATATGCTCGTTTCTGCAACGACCACTCTAGGCCAACCCATAGGAAATATAGCCTTCTTTGAAAGCATCAGATTTGGCGTTCTTCAAGAAAGGCATGTTGACACGAAATCTTCGCAACAAAAGTCACTCGCGGACACCATAGAGTGCTGTTTAGCTATGGTTGGATCAGAGATCGGTCCTATAGCTTTGACCAATCTCTTCGTAAATTGGCATCGCGTAAGTGGCGCTATTTGGGAGAGGAACACTAAACGTCAATCCAATAGATTCTACTGGTTGTCGATGACACGGCCATCCTCTCAATTCCCTCAGACAGCGCCGAAGCTCAGGAGGCATCCAAACTGCTCTTTGACCTTCGAGATCACATTGTCATCGTCACAGAAAAGGGTCCCGAAGCCATTGCTGAAACTTGCCTCAGTGCCTTTCCCAACATCGTTTTTGGTTGGGGGGCAGCTTTTCGAATCAACGGCATTCCAAAAGTGCTTCCGGCGGGCGTTGTGGCTGGCCAGGTGAAATCTGTTGTTGGCCTGGCATCCTCTGCATTTCCCGAGCCACGTTGCGTGATCGCATGCGGAAATTCGGCCATCATCGACTGCGATTTGGCCCACGACTTCCTGGAAGTTGAAAGTGAAGATAGTTTCTTGCTCCCTTTTCTGCGGTGTTATCGCGAGATTTATTGGGCGATGATTTACCAAAAGCTAGATGGAGGGGGCTTTACTGCCGAGGCTGTCTTCGATTCATGTATTGCGCGCATGGATGGACCTGACTACGATACTCGTCTAGGGAACCTCGCGAGAGGTGTGCTGAAGTTTAAACCCATCAATTGTCAAGAGTATTTAGTGTAGATACTTGGTAATTTCAGGATCAATACGTGCATACTTTGTGTATTTAATGTATTTTCTTGCTCAACTAAGAGTCTGGTGGATACAAACTGAAGCTCGATGTAACTGAATTTGGGTGGCTTTCGGACCAAATTCATCATTTATCTGCAGTAAGATGCTGCATCAAAGGCATGTCCGGATATGGGTATGTCGATGTCTTAAATTCTTGTAGATACGAAGTGCTCGGTGATAGTGAATTTACTCACCCCGTGTATTGTCGAACGATCAAGGTCTCTCGAATGTCACACACGTGATTGGCTTGAGCTGCCAACGTGACAAAAAAGCATGTATTGGTGTAGAGGTCAACACGATCATGTATACTATGATAAACACCAGCAATCTAACGCGATTCTATCTGGCGCGGTGACCTTCCCTTCCCTCCCCTATCATCCGAGCTTGGCGCATCTATATATTCTCTTGAGAAATCGCCAGCCTATATTTGTATAACTTAGTAAGATCTCGCTCCCGGCGGGAATCCTATTCTCCCTCCATCCTTTCCAGAGCTCTAGGAACTCTTGCAGCTCGTCCCAATTCAACTCGACGGACTTTCCTCGTATCCAAATTGTAAACTGGTCATCATCGGCCTGGCCCCCGAAGACAATCATATCCGGCAACGCGCATTCTCGGCCAGTTGACCTGATTTGGAAGCCGCTTTGTGCATCATCGACGAGCTCCACGGCTTCGTCAAAATCTGCCCATCTGCTCACCCCTACTGAGGCAAAGGAGTGCGATGATGATATGCCAGCTCGGGCCTATCATGGTAAGCAAACTCGAAATTCAGCTTTCCTGTTAAACTCACCGTGCACCGTTTTTTCAGCAGCCACTTTAAGTTATCCGGCCCAATTTTGGCCCTCAGCTCACTCCGTCTCCCTTGGTCGGGTTCCACATTCAACGATGCGAGTGCGACAGCTAAGGCGTGCAAGGAAGAAGGAAATTGGGGGCGTGATTGGGAAAAGAGAGAGGGCGATGCAGACATAGTGTCAAAAGTGAAGGCCTGACGATACCTATGGGATTGAAATACTCACGTCCCTTCCAGATAGACAGCCCGACGGGGTCACGCGCTGCGATAGAAACACTTTGATCACATTATTTAGGCACATTTTACCTCATAGGAGGTGCAATGACGCGACGCTAGGCATCGCAATCGTCCCAAATGAGGCTACAATCTATCTGTTTTGGTTGTCGCGGTGCAGGTCATCCTTGGCGACGAGAGCCGCGCCTCGCTTGGCCGACCCATCGCAGGGGGACCCTTACTGCGTTGACTGAAACGCCCCTGCGTGAAGGGCTTGAGGTTCCTGGTCGTCAGCTGACTATTGCTTCAAGAGAGGATATGGGGCGGTGCCTGACGATTTGACGCACCCTGCAGACAGGCTTCCAATTCATTTATCCCATTTCTTTCTGAGCTGATGCCGTGAGTATCGAACGGTTAGGATGCTCGGGGCAATTATTTTGCCGGTCAATCGCAAGCGAGAATGCAAGTATTGTCACCGCATTCAAAATCCTGCATGAAGTTCCTTCAGCAGAAGATCCTGCAGGGTGGAAGAGCCGCCATTCTGCCATTCTCTCAATCGTTGGTGCGATGGGGTGCGGCGGAAACTGTATGGTACAATTGGAAAATAGGGAATATAGCGAAAAATGTACTACTCGACGCAGCGACGATCATACGTCTCCTCATTTCTCTGCAGGCAATGTCTTGCTCCTCATCTTACGCCATGCCCCTAAGAACCACTTCAGCACATATTTTCCGATTGTCCTCTTCCGTCCCTCCATCTGAATTTCAAAGCCGTTACCTTGACTGCGTAGAAAAAGGAGAATCGGAGCTGAGAAGTGGGCATTGACAACTTGCATGATGGTACTGGACTTTCCATTCGTGCTGTAGCGCTCAAAGAAGGGCACTGGAGCTGAAACCAACCTCCAGAAATCAGACTGTTTATCAACGGAATCTTTTGTGTGCATACCGCTAAAAAAAATCCCGTCCTGGCAGACTAAGGAGTTGAACTTCAGCAGTATGGATTGCAAACGCGCCCAAGACCTAGGAATATCCGCCATTGCTACGACGGATATACCGGACTGTTGAAGTGGAAGAGAGATATCATCGCGCCTCAGCATGGCGGCATCTGCAACAAGCTCAACCTACGCACTTAGTAAAAGTCTAGAGAACTGGAAACGTGACTTACCGCTGGAAAATACATGTAAAACCAACAAGTGTTTTCGGATCCCAAGGCCCACCAGACAAGCAGCCACTGGAGAAAGTTGTGAAAGATGCGAAGGAATGACGCGAGCATTGTTGAAGGAGCGTTTGGGAAAGGAGCAGTTTGAGGCGAGTTGCGCCTGTGCCTGTGTGATCCTAAATGGATCCGGAGCCTACACGAATATCAGATGTCGGAGGCTCCTCTTTGCCTGCGCTGCAGAATGTCTTTCCACGAAGTGCTGTTGGCGTTGATTGAATTGGACTCAATTGCATACTGGAGAGCGACGCTCTGATTACGAGAACGGACTCATTATCGGCTGATTGTGACAACGTGAAAAGACCGCAAGCGCCTTGGCTATTCTTATTTGTTGTCTTGCCGTCGGCAGCTGCCGGCGAGGCGCCATGTGCTCGTTCTAAATCAGGACGAACCCTGAGCTTACGGGTGATAATCACTCCAAAGTGTGGACATTTTGACATGCGGAAGTTCAGCACGCAGCAGGTATGGAAGCTGGGAGAGCTGCATAGAGCCTCCAATAGCGGCAACGCCTCAGATGGAAATAGGTTCCTGTGATAAGCATCACCGTCAGATCTGGATCTTTTCGCCGCCTAAATTAGGTAATTCATGATTTGCATCGAATGTAAGGGCCAAAATGCTGTAGAGGCGCTGTACCCCACACCGCGTGTCGATCATGGCTGGCGTCAACGAGCAGCTTTTGGCATCCCAAGCGAAGACGCAATTGCCCCGCATCGGCTCCGAGTGCCTCGACAGCTGACACCTTCAAGAGGCTTTGAAACATTCATCACGTGACCAGTCTGCCTGAGGCAACGGTGACAGGGAGACGATTGGGTTGACCTGGCAACATGCTTTGAAGGCTTTCCTTGGGTGTCCGATAACAGGCGAAGCTCTGTTGAACAATTGAACTTTGTTACGAATTTATAGAGGTTGCAGTGGCTCTCGTGAGATTGGGATTATCGCCAAATTCCAGTGGGCGAGAATGATCACACATGTCCTGCAATCGCCTCACGTACTGGATCGCAGCAGGCCTTCACACTTAAACGCTCTACGTATGGATGATAATGAAACGCGCAATCTCTCAACAGTGTGGTAGTCACGTGGTGGTGGTCTGCCCCCGTCAGGCGATCCGGGCTCAATGTTAGTGCAGACTTGGTGGCTTCGCAGCGAGCCACTTTGACTGCCACTGTTTTGCACACTCTCATCGCATTAAGATATGGGTTCTCGAGCACACGGCTTTTTGTCTACTCCAAAATACTACGGTGACAGCACAGCTGTCTACGAGCATAAAAGGGGTAAAGGGACCATGGTCCCTGTTAGATTTCAGCAAAAAACTGGTTTTCGTGACAAAATTGTTGGAAGCAAAATGCTAACATGGAAAGTATGTAAGTGCGCATGGGTCAACGCGAAGGCGATACAAAGGAGAAGCATGAAAGCAAATGACGGAAGAGTGAAGTACGTATGAAGTAGATTTCCGGTATCGAAAGCCATGAAACATCTGCTCAGCTATTAATGTGGAGTTAGAAATGCTCAATCTAAAAAGTCGGATACTCACCTGCCAAGGGCTCACTCAACAATGGCACGCGGATTGTGATGAACCTCTCCCCACACTTTACTGTCTTTCAACCAGGCTTCAACCTCCAAGGTTCGAGCAATCAGGTCCGCCATGATGTAATCGAAATGGAAATACCGGTGAGCATACCCGGGCGTAGAATGAGCCTTGAAGATATCGGCGTTTTTCCCCCATTCGACAGGCGATCTGTCGATGTGTCCCCACTTATAGAATTTCCCCTTCTGCTGTAGGTCGCTCGCCCGGATGATCCCCATAATTGGAATGAGTGTATAGTTCTCTCGGACGTAGTCATACAAGTCCATGAGGATGCGATTGTTGCGATAGGTGACGAGTATTTCTTCGTCCCTGATGTCTCTGCCTTGTTCTTCAGTCGCAGTTCCGGTCACAACGTCGTATCTCGCGCCGATCCCAGCTATGATCAGCATTACGCCAGCGATATTGAGGCCAGACGTCAAGAATGAGTCTAGCCACATGTGCGCCGTTGAATATAGGGCCTTATAAGTTACTGGTCAAAGGCATTAGTATCGAAAGGCAATATTGCACTAGAGCCTCACCTTGTCGGCCATCAGCGGCCAGCTTCATCGTAAGCGGAGGACATTGGACAACCGGAACCAATCTGACATTCTTCTTCCAGTTTGGATCGGGGTTCATTGCATTGACTTGAGCATTAAGCTCTTCAGCGTTATCGGGGCCCCAGGTGTAAAATTGGACGATCGAGTTCTTGTAGCAAGACTCATGGCTTGCGGCGGCGATGAACTGGGCGGACTGACTGTCTTTGGTGTCGAAGATTATGGTGGCATCTGGGAATTGATCCAGGATCTCTTGGCGTCCCGCCCAGGCCTCCGTGATCTAGAAGCACGTCAGTAATGTGTCGCTGCTTGAAAAGCTGGAATGCACCGTTTGGTCCGTCACCCAAAATTTATCCGTGAACTTGCCATCCTTGACCTGCCTGGCAATGATGGGTTGGCCAACCATGTCGCTAGGCTTCAAATTGGACCAAAACTCGTCAATGCCATAGAGAACCTTTGTGCTTTTGCGCTCATGGCCGAAGATGAACTGTGGCCGATCTTGCGCGGTTTCGGCACATAAGCTCTGAACATCGATCTCCACGATACGCAGACTGAACTGAAGCGCGGCGTAAATGGCCGCCATCGTGTTGTCGATCCGCTTCGCACCTTCAATAAAGCCCCTGTGTCCACCATATTTAGTGGGACCGCCAGCAACAAGCTTGCCCTCCTCCAGCATATTTGGCGGCGAATGCTCTCTAAGAAAGTCGGAGCGTCTGATGCCATAGGGAAGCTTCAAGACATTGACGGTACTTTCGCTCTCCGGGAACGTGCGCCAGCCCAACTCTTCGAGCGGCACGTGATCAGGCAAGCCCCTCAATTGCTAGATGGGTTGTCAGCCTAGCAGCCGTAGCTCCGAGTTCAGCATACCTCTGCGGTCAACCTTGGATGGCTCATGGTATGAACGATAGGTCTGGCGACCGTAACATCAGTAACGGCAGACGACAAAAATGGGCGCAAACCCACATACGAGGTAAATGTCTGAGGATCTAATCACGACTGGAACTAAGATTTGAAGTGCTGAGGCTGGCAACCTCCAGAGTCTCTTATATATGAAACGTGGTTCATTGTTTCACCAGTGACGTTGCCCTCGTGGCGCTTCAATTGGAGCCAGGGATTTCAAAGTGGTTTGGCAGATGACCACTCCAAATGACACATAAGAGCGACTATTTCAAATTCGATAGTTGTTCGCAACAAGAAGTGTGCGGTTTTACTTGTGCAGAAATTGCTATTGGCCCGATAAGAATCATTGGTCAGGCGGTAAATCATCTGACAGAAGAATTGGATGATTCGAAAGACCTCAATAACTATTGGACCACGAGGTTACTAATTACGCACGCAGCAAGTACACCTTATCGCGTGATTTATATTGGATTAATGGCCGGTTTGCGTTTGGAGCTTCCCTTTATGTCCACCGATCTTTCTCTGATTTTGGAGGCCATGAGAACGGCCGGAGCTTTTCGCTGAGGACTCTGGGCCATGGATCTCTGTGATGGAAATGGTTCTAGTCTGAGTGTGTTGAATATGGATCGGCAGAATGCCTGACAGCACTCGAAATCGCCTGCAGCATGCTCTGCTTCAAGATTCCCTCCATGTGTTAGCTTCTTGATGGCTGCCGCAACTCACTCGGGAGCCGTAAAATAAATAGCAGCACATGATCCGAGCTCGTACTGTTGTCCGACGAGTTCGGCAGTTGAACGATTCGGTGGCAAAGGGTTATTGGGCGATATGAGGCAATCATGTTGTGGGCGCAACGGGGCAATTCTTGGCCCAGCGATTGAGGAGCAGAAGCCGGACGGGGTATTTGCCTGAAGCATTGGCAAAGCTCGTCCACGAGTTACAATTGAAGAGATGCAAGTGCGTTCCGTTGAAAGGAGAGCACATCTGCGTCTTCCTTCTTTCTCGATGTGCTCGCGTTCGCTTTGCTGTATATCCAACAATTTAGTTCGGTGGTATCGAATATTCACGCACGACTTTTAGTAAATAGTTCTAAAAATATTTACACTTGGTCATCGTAGTACTCCAACTCAGCGCAACCGTGATTGTGATGGGACCTGTATGACTCTTCCTCTTCCGATTGGTCGACCGCCTCCAAATCACAGGGCGCGGAAATGGCGCTCCCTGTGTTGGCGACGTCGAAGACGATCCTTGTCCAGTATGGGACGTGGATAGCAACATGAGTGAGCTCGTCAACTGGGCCTCCGCTCCTGATTCTTCGAGTGTGGGAATCTCCCACTCCTCTCCCATCCATTTGCCCACGGGACCACTTAGGAAATCATCGTCCATTGGATGATCCCACAAGTTGTCGCCCCATACGATGCTGGGAACTTCCCGTTCTTCTTGTTCAAATTGCTGTGCATCGTGCATGGTATTGTGTGTTTCTTGGATGCCACCTGTGTCCCATTCACAAACAAAGGGAGGAATGTCGTGGAAGCGCCATGCGTGTGTAACATCGCTGTCATTTTCGGTCATGGGGGCAGAGGGCAAGGGAAAGATGTAGTGCTGGGTGAGCTCCCAAAGGTGGGCATTGTCAGGAGCAACGAGGTGCAACTAATCACTGATCAGCGCACCTCAAAACGTTTAACAGCCACGTACTGGTTTGCAATTGTGCACAAGGTGGCGAGCCATCTTGGAGCCAAGGACTTGATACGGGAATAGCACCTTTTTGTTGTCGTAAGAGGCGGAACGATATACCGTGAAGTGGGCAACGTCAAAACGTGTATGGGAGTGGAAGCATTTTTTGCAATTGATGTGCACTTTTACATGTGACGCCCCCCAATTGATCGCTGCCGGTGGACGGTTTTGGCAACTGATGTGGGTGTTGCCATGATTTCACAGCGATAGCACGTGGTCTCTATAGTGCGGTGCTACTGCAGATCTCTGACAAAGCCGTTCCAATCGCGTGAACACTGAGAACTTTGAGCCCTTTTCCCGCGGCGTCCGCAGCGGGCGTCCAACAGCCACGCGAACTTTCTATTCAACATCGTCGCCTTCTGGGCGGGTTGCCGAGATCCTAAGAACCGACCGGTGTTCTTGACAATGTATTTGGCGAGGGACTTTCCAGTCCCTTAGCACACCTTCGTTCTGAAATTTATCTGTGCTTCGTAGCGAACCTACGACGCCAATTGAATAAACGGTGAGAGGCTGGCTCAGATATAGTCAATCCTACATTCCTCAATGATCCGATGATCTGGCGGGCATTCCAATAGCTGATGAAGAGATGCTCGTTGAGGCACTCATCACGTCCGTCAGCGCATCGGCTTCAGTGCAATCAGCAATTTGCCCGCCGGTCAGGCGGACCATTACTGGCCGACCTTTGGCATCGACGAGCGCGTGGATTGTACTCATAAGCCCACCATGGGAACGTCCCATGCCACCATTGTAAGCTTCTGAAACCGCTTCAAGAAGCCGATCCCAGACACCGGCCTTTCGCCAGTGGACGAAGCGGTTATAGTAGGTGGTTGGTGGACCATAACGTTCAGGGACTTCCGCCCACAGTGCGCCATTTCGGAACCGCCAAAGGATGCCATTCAGGACCCGCCAGTCGTCAACACGAGGAACACCGCGCGGCTTGTTGGGAAGCAGTGGCAAAATAATCGACCATTCATGGTCCGTGAGTTTGTAGCGGCGGCGTGTCATCAAAGCTCCTCATTTGGAAGCCTTGAATCACGCAGCGCACGCAACGCCAAATAAATTAATGGGTTTACGACCTAAGATGATTTGTATGTGCCTTCTCATGATCTTGCATCTTTACCGAGCGCGGTTGACGGGGTGATAACCCGCATTGCTTGAAGATATCCGAACTAGAGCAAATTGGTAAGCACGGGTGAAATCATGCGATTGGTGAAATCATGTGATTGGTGAAATCATGCGATTGGTGAAATCATGCGATTGTCGAATCATCCAATTCTTCTGTCAGATGATTTACCGCCTGACCAATGATTCTTATCGGGCCAATAGCAATTTCTGCACAAGTAAAACCGCACACTTCTTGTTGCGAACAAC
>JBBPKY010000160.1:0-39951 GCA_038089495.1 Xerocomellus dryophilus
AGGAGAGTTCTTCTGAGATCGCATCGTCCGCTGCCGGGGCGATCTGCACTGCCCTGGAAGCGGGTTTTGTGGCAGACGGGGATGTCGGACTCGAAACTGACGCGTCAACGTAGGGACAACCGGAGCGGGGATGCCCTGCGCGGGGGCGGTGGCACCGTGTGCAATGGGGTGTACGGCGCGTGCTAGTACCGGCGCTTGGAGGTGTTACTAGACCACCAGAACCAGTGCTCACGCGTGGCCTTGCTGGCGTTGACGGGGCAGAGGACCGCGTCACTGGAGCCATGACAGAGTCTTGCAAGCAGGGAAAGTCGTGAAGTACCCGAACCGTGCTTTGCGGAAGTACTAGTGTGCCGGCGACTCGTCGGAGCCCGAAAGCTTGTGACGCGTGACCGCTGGCTGTGTCTACTCAACGAACAATTATTGTCATGGCCCCTTTATGCACCTTCATGATACGAGCCAAGGCATTATGAGCTGGTTGTGGATAACCCACTGTCGACACTCGCCCGAACTTCAAGCAAGCTAGTACGGAAATACGGGCAATTTAATAATCACTCGGCCATTGCCCGCAGATTACGGTATGTTAGATCGTTATCTTATCAACAAAGTATATTTACCACCAGCACAAATGATCTCCATGGAAATAAACTCGCGTTATGACGACATAGATCGACGGTGTTGAGCAAGATCGGTGACCTTTCCCCCGGACCGTGACGAACACCCTAATGTCGAGAAAGGAGTTGAGACTGCAACGCAACTGCCTAACAATATTTAGACTTGGTACGAACTCATTAGTATATGCTGATCTGACCCAAGAGAGCCGCCAACCTTGGCGGATGGCCTGATCACCGGCCACCACGCAATCCATCGCACGGTGCCGACGCTCGATCTCGATCCCCAGTAGAAAATCCCTCGATAAATAGCATCATTCAATGACTGGTCGGAGCAGTCACTTGCGCGCATAGTTCCTTTGTCGAATATCGTTCAACGTCGATGGAAATCGTGGCTCAAATGTCAAACAAGCAATAGCGTCGGCGTTGTAGCGGCAAGAAAAACATACCCTTCGTGGGATCGTGCTGTAACCACAGGTCGGAATCACGACCAGGTCAACGCAAAAAGGAACCCCCCCAGGGGTAAATTGATGTTTCACCACTTGACAGGTGAGGTGGCTAGAATGCGAACGTTTGCGCCATCACCTCAGAATCCACGGTGGCTCAATGGTAGCAAATACTGTTACGAAAGCAGGCATTGACTTATCGGCAGTAGCTGAAACAAGGGATACAATACAGTCCCCAATTGAGCCATTCACTAGCTCTCCTATCACGACCTGAAAACCTGCCGCATCAATCCGCGTACACGTAGTCCTTGTCCCTGCGCTCGGACGGTCAGGGGCGGCGTGAATCTCGTTCAGGAATGTGACTCCTCATACGCATGTCTTGCTCCGGTGTGTGCGAACGCCGTCGGTCTCTTGAACGGTCGGAGTCCCTATCAGGTGCATCTCGACGATCCCTTTGTCTGTCCGGCCGTGACTCTCGCCTCGCCAGGCTCCCCAATAAATCTTCCACTCCCTTCACGCCCTCTGATTTCGTCTTCTCCTTCCGCGACTTCTTTTCTCGCCTCCGTTCTTTTCTCGCACGACGTTCTTCGGGCGTTTCGTCTTTGCGTCTGTCCTTTTTGGATTTCTTTGACTTTTTGAGTGCCTTCATTTCCTTGCGCTGGGCTAATAGATAATCTCTCATGGGATCTTCGGGGTCGATAGAGAACGTAGACGACGCGTCTGAATCAGAAGCGGCGGCCTCTCCTGAATAACATTGATGTTAGTCGAGTGTCGTCGCATGGAAGACGGTGGCATACCAACAATCATTTCAGGCTTTGCATTTAAACTTTGATCCTCCGGTTCCACCCATTCACCGTCTTCCCCCTTGGTCTTGGGTTGCTTGTAGTTCTTGACATGATCGACACGCAGAGTTCTATCAAGAACTTTGGCGCCATTGAGATTGTCAACTGCTAAGATCGTGGATCTCTGATCTTCGTACATAAGGAAACCGAACCCCCTCGTTTTCCCCGTTGTTTTATCCCGAGGCAAATTCACGTCCATAACTTCCCCGTACCTTTCAAAGTTGGAACCTTGTATGGCGAACAAGAGGTCATTTGACTTACTGAGAAAAAATTGTAATAACATCGCCTTCCGTGAGGTCAAGGTGAAGACCACCGATGAAGATGTAGGCAGAGTCTACAGAGCATGTTGAGAATCCTTGCAGCGGAACATTTCTGACGCCTCACCCTTGTATTCGTCATGCCATGAAGCAGAAGTACCTAGTTCAAGCTCGCGCTCGTTAATCTTGTTGATTTCCCGCACGACACTAAAGCCCAGCGATTAATCCCAATATTAGTTGTTGGCGAACGAACCTACTTCATGTCCGTCGACGTGCAAGTGCCGTTTCTCACGCTGGTGTCCAGTCAAATTTTGTTGATAATCCTCAAGCCAATCCGATATCTACCATCAGCGAGAACAAGATGGTTTCGTTCTCTCTACCACCAATTCACGATAATCCAGACGGAGGATGGGGTCCCTCTCCATCAAACATCCCCGAACAGTTCAAATTCAAAGACATCCCGTATGCACCGTACTCGAAATCTGACAAGCTCGGCAGGTTCGCAGACTGGAACGACACTACAAGCGAAGGCCGCCAGGCTGCTGTTGGCCTTCCAAACACCCGCGATACTCGTGGTGTGACGGGGAGAGGGAAGAGGGAAGGTACTCAGGCCTTTGGCAGTGGCACCGCGAATGCGTTTGCATACTTCCACGTCGAGGATGAGTCTAGCTTTTCCTTGGTCGATAACAAGGCTGCCCCTCCCCGTCGCGGCGCGTTTAATAGGGGAAGAGCGTCTGGACGCGGCGGGAGCTCTTTCGCTGCAAGGGGTGCTCAAAGAGGTGCTCGTGGCGGTGTCACAGGCGGCCGAGGAGCAGCCCAGCGTGGTGGTCGGAGGGGCTGGAGAGATTGGGAGAAAGTACGCTCGTTCCCTCTAGTTCGTTATATCCGGTATCGCTGATGTGATGCAATTTTATGCAGACCAATCGCACCCGAGAATCTTCTGTCGCCATTTCACCTCAGTGGACGATGCTGGAAGAGATCGAGTTCCATCGCTTGGCCAAGCTCAAATTAGAAGTGGATGAGGCAGAGGACATGTCAGTGAGCTATCATGCGTTTTCTTGGCGGTTATTGAGTCTCGTCCTATAAAAGCGACACATACGGACGAGTATTTGCCTATGACAAGTCTTATGACCGCGTCACGACCAAAACCGAACGAGCACTTCAGCTTGTGGATCGCATAAAATATAATACCACGACATCCGATGACCCAGTCATCCAACAGGTATATATGCGTTAAAGATTTCACATCGAAAATCTCTGAACTCGATCGTGTAGCTTGTAGCCAAAAACACAGCAACGGTCTACGCCACCGATGTCATCCTTTCTGTACTCATGTGTGCTCCCCGATCAGTGTATCCCTGGGACATTGTCATTCTCCGCGAGGGTAACAATCTGTACTTCGACAAACGCGACGGCGGCCCGTTCGACACCGTCACTGTTAACGAAAATGCGTCTGATCCTCCTCAGGATCCCACACCTCCCAACCCCAACAATCCTGCTGACAAGACTGCTGTCCTCGAAGCTCCGTCGATCAACTCTGCTACGTCGCTGTCACTGGAGGCGACCTACATCAACCAAAATTTCGGGTTCCAGTCTGTGCAAGAAAACGTGACGGCAGACTTTGCCCACCCTAACCCGTTCTATGGCCCAGAAGAAACGGAACCTTTGGCGTCGTGCGGTTATCGATACCGTATTTTCGATCTTGGCATTACTGAAGACGAAGATCTCAAAATTTGTATACGCACGGAAGTTGATGCATATGTCCCTAGTGCCGGGAATGCAGCCGATGGCCACGGCCTTGTGACAATCCGAGCCCTGAATGAGTTTGACCCCCGTGCTCAGGGTGCGGGTGGAGCTCAGGATTGGCGCTCAAAGTTGGACTCTCAACGCGGCGCTGTCGTTGCAACGGAAATGAAAAATAACAGTTGTAAACTGGCAAAGTGGGCGGTCCAGAGCATATTGGCAGGTGCCGATCTCATGAAAATAGGGTGCGTGTCCGTACCAATACACCCCTACTCCGCGTGCTCGATCGAATAACGCCTAAACTGACCGCGCCATTATCTGGTTGTAGATACATCTCACGTGTCAATCCCAAGGACAACACTCGACATGTCATCCTTAGCACTGCTTCGATGCGTCCCACAGACTTTGCCAGCCAGCTCAACGTTTCCGTTTCCAATGGGTGGGGGATCGTTAGAACCATCACAGACCTATGCATGAAGATGCCTGAGGGCAAGTATGTGCTCGTGAAGGATCCTAACAGGGTAATGTAGAATTACTTGGTGACTTCCATGTTACTGACGTTTAGTTCGCTAGTCTGTGATAAGACTGTACTCTGTCCCCATGACGGCCTTCGTGACCGAAGACGAGGAGGGTGAAGCCTTCGAGGGTGAAGATCCAGAGCTGGCAGCTTAGTGGTAGATATCCCGTCTCCGACGGTGTCAGTAATTTGTTGTGGTTGAAGCACTGAGGACGACTGATATGGGCAACGCAAAAAACACGTTTTAAAAAGAGGGTTTCTCTTTCTATCACCTGACATGCAAAAGAATCTCAACGGCAACCTCGATGTTCGGACTAATGATGTGGCATATCAGCTTTAAAGTTTCAGTTGGATCGATTTTGTACACACGTTCGTCGAAGCGCCCTGGTTATCAACTCTCTTGATATATCAGGGAACATTGCAGCGACCTGTGAAATCTCGGCTTCGCTGGGTGTCCGTATTCTTGCAGGATCTTCTGTCCTACCCCTCAACTCGTTCACCCACTCGCGCACGACACTTCCCGCCTCTCCCTGAGCCTGAGACGGAGCACTATCTGTCTGAGTCGTTGGCGCAGGAGATCGAGCAGTAGTGACTACTTCTTCATTGACTGATTCAGCAGTTGGTTCCCGCGGTTCGGGACGTGCACGATTGAGAAGACGCGTTGGACGCGTAGACCCAACCAAAGGTAGTAAGAAACGTGTAGAGAACCGGATAACGGCCGGTGAAACACGCCATGTCTTGATATTAATCAACTCCGAGCGGTATATGAAGCCCACAAGCAGCCCGAGGCATGCAGATGCCAGCGAACCTGGTACATGCCCGAATGCAAGCTTGTCACCGTCAATAGCGGAACGACGCGACAAATAGAAATCTCACTTGGGACGCCAGTATGTACGTGAATGATTTGTTGCTCAATGGAACACCGAAGATTCGAAAGTGGTATGCAGGAGGAACCAACCTGTACCACTGGTACAGTATACTGAATACCACCGCCGTCGGCCCAGGGGGTATATGATTGATCCCAACGCGGTAAAGTAGAATAAGCGATGAAAATTCGAGTATGGTCGACATCAATGTGGAAACGATGGCGAAAGACTGGTGAACGAAATTTTGGTCAATCTCGAATATCTTCACTTCGATATGGTACACACCGCAAACTTGACACTTCCGAATTGACGCTCTATATTTATGCCAACGCCATACAGGAGGAGTTCGGCGAGCAGCAGGTCACTTGAGCTCGAAAATGCGACATGGTGGGTAGCAAGGCGCCAATACTGTACAGAGGGTGTCACTGTTTCAGGCTCAGCTGCCCTTCAGAATTTGGAAGGGAACATATCATTACCTGATGATGACGCGAAATATGTGGAACGAGCTGAGGAGAGTATGAAGTTGTCAGAAAGAATATGGTTGGTGAAAGGAAATGCCAAACCTGTAGATGAAGATAGTGCTTGACATCAAATATTCCACACACGATAGACGTCAAAGCATATCCCATCATAAGCCCTGAAACCCACATCCTCTAAGCAAAAATTGGTAAGCGGGTGCAGGGGTCGTACCTTTCGTGACTGAAGCATGCTCGAACGACATGGTATTTGGTCACGAACGCGCAGATATTTCAGCTCTGCAAGGACCAGAAAACGCCGAGGACTTGGGTTTAGATACCAAACAAGTAGAGTATCGCTTGAGCGATCGTAGTGAGTAGCAACGTAGCAAGTAACGGACTACCTCGCGCACTCACAATGCTGTGTGGCTGTGTTATCACATCTTCTCACGAGCGAGTAGCCTGGGTTTTCGTTCTCTTACATGCTGTGCGCCGGGTATGCAATTTTATTAAAAACGCATATCTCGGGGGACGCTTATCGTTGCTTAGGCTAAGCACTCACTGACACCTGTCACTTCATCGAGTGGAACAAGTCATGGAACTCTAGAATAGGGTTAGTTCAATTCCCAGCAATTAACCCAATGTACGTTATTGGCTCACAGAAATTCAGAGCACAAACCGAGAAATCGTAGGTTCGGGTCGATGCAAGGTATCCGACATTCTCTCGTCGCTTCCGCACAAGGTACTTGGTCCATAGATACAAGCCTTTCCACTGCACGTATGGTTGCTGCGGACGGGGTTCCATACCCAATGCGACCACAACAACCTCTTCTGCACTTCCTTCTACCTCGCCTTAGTATGCCCAGCACATGTGTTTGGGGCTGAGAAAATGGCAGCTGGCATGATTTCGCTATACTTGTTCACACGAACCTCACGTCTCTAGCTCCCCTGTTTGGTCTAACAATTTTTTTCCACCTGTCAAATACACAAACAAAGTTGAGTTCCTCATGATTTGCTTATCTGGAACCCGAACACGACATAACATACCTGATTACGACCACCCTAACCCTTGGTGCGTTTGTTAGCCAGTCGTGCTTCCCCACGGTGGGCTTCTGAAGTTCTGGGCACACTCTTATCGAGGGCTTCGACCGTTTAACTTTCCGGTTGGGGATACGCAGGGACACGCCAGCTCAGCTCAGCACAACTTTGAGTTCTTGTGCGACAGCCCTCGCCAACCTGTGGAATGAATGACATTCTTCTGTTCTTCCCATTTCTGGCTCGTAAATTGGCTACCGAGCTTGTCTTCTCATTTGACCGTTCAAGCGTACACTCCGGGACACTCCGGCTCGAGGTGAGCGGCTTTATTTCGGCAGAATGTTCAGGATACGTGCTACTAAGCGACTGCACAACCGTCGGGTGATCACTGGTGAACCACGATGGTCCATTGGATGGGTTTGGTTATTAATAACGGTTAACAGTAGATATCGGGCATGCGGGCGCTTGTGTGACCAGCACCATATGGCGCTCTCGTCCTGTCACTTCAAGTCAGTGTTTGACCATCCCCCCCCCACGTACGGTCTGTCCCCGCTTTCTCCGCGTGTGATTTTTTTACGAATCGCATCCACGTCAGCCAAGCGCCTATATATTTTCCTTGGTCAGGTCGCACCATTTGGTTTCGCCCCCGTTTCAAGAGCACGAATGCATCCGTTCTCGCATGTATTCACACACGGTACTTCACTTTGTACTTCCTAGCCCTATATATTCCTTACCAGTGACTGTAATTGCTAGGATTGACACTGCACATGCTCTATGTGGTCAAAGGCGGTGTAACCATGATGGAGTAGCGCACCATCGTTCGACCCCTCCCCCCCAAAAAAAAGTCGAATCAAACAATGCGCGCCCGATCGATGGCCTGAGTCGATCTCCAAACTTTTTCCCCTGTGCGGCCGGAGGCGGCGGCCATGCGTCCAGTGTCCAGTAACTTTGACAGCATCCATACTTGCACCACAGCATCTGAACTCATGTCACTCGATTGAGCCCCCGAATCTGCTCACATCGGATCTGACAACGCGTCAAAGCCCCCGTACCATATTTGTTGTCTCGCTCAATCGCCCATCCGCGGAAGCATTCAATTAGAAATATCAGGAAAAATAAAAAGGTACCGTCGTCATGCAACACATGCCCCTCGTAGAGGTGGGAAGAAATGCGGAGCTCCAATCCATCTGGAAGGATTCGCGGGCCTTGCCCGGCTTAATTTGGGTACCTCCAAAGGGCGGTACAGCAATCAAATCTCATTTACTCTTCATGGGTGCTCTGCCCATCAATGAAAATTCAATACGAATGTATGTCTGTACCGCCTCTTGCAAGAACGCGGTGACATACTACATACGTGTCCCTGTGCCATTGCTTCGTCCGGCATCTTTACAAGTCGTGTACAAGGTTCCAGTCCCGCAAAAGCCCCTAGAACGTCCCTCGCGCCGCAGCGTTATAGTTCACTCCGAGACTGCTCTAGGTCACAACGTACCTTACTACCTCGGCGAATCGTTTGTAGCAGCTTGAAACTCTCGGATCCTTTGACAACGGCAGCGGGGCCTTTGCGGCGAAGAAGACCAGGTCAAATGGGGTTCGCAGAAGCGAAGACCGGACGTGCCACGTCGGATACAGGGGCGTGGAGCGAAGCATCTGAGGACACTGCATTGAACTTTGAGGGGTGGAAGAAGCTCTCATGGATCCTTACACCAGTGTCGGCGTCCGAGCACTGTTCCATAACGTTTTCGTGGTACCCCCGTGGTCACTGCGGCGTCACGGTGGTACTGAACCTTCATTGATCGCTGATTGATCGCTCGACGCCCCCCAAAGGGCATTTGGAGTCGTCGCCCGGTTATACCAGGTGTGAAACACATTAAGTAAAGGATGCACAAGCTAACGAGCCTATCTGTCGATGAGCACTCGAGTCCTCGTCCGCGCGGTACGTGTCGTCAGTGACTGGTGGTACGTTACCAAGACATATATACAGCCCCGATTACCCACGACATCCATCATCCATGCGATGTACTAGTGAACTATTACTGTCCAAACCGGTGGTACGGACGCTTTTGCGTCTGATTCCAACCTCACTGCGAAGAATATTAAGGGCGTCCGTGCGATATGACGATACATATGGCACGCTCCCCACGATTGGTGAGTGTGAGTGAAGAAATGCGGAAGGAAACGGGAGGCTATGCCCCGGGCGTTAACAAATGACCGTCGCTGAACTGGACAATGATTAAGTTTCTACCGAAGCTCAGCGAGGAGGCTTCTCATACAGCAAGAGAAGGTTTTGATTGATGCGAGGAATCGGGACAGGGGGGTTGTGACTACGACAAAAACTCGATACAAAAGTTACATGGTTGATGGGACTTGAATCTTAGAAAAGGCGGTGCCGTTGCAGCGCTCTATCGACCGAGTGTGGTAACTGCAAAGATGACGAGATGGGTGGAAAGCAGCTCCCGCGGAAGCCGGGGACCACGACAACGCAAGTCAGGGGGAAGAAGGTGATTGGCGAACTGCACTCGAAAGACTCGGATGCCTTGTAACCGACGACTGTCCCATTGACTCCCGCATACTACGCCACTCCGACAAGGGATCGGCCGCCGGCCCATCACCAGATTCATCACAAACAACTTACCGTATACGTGCCCTTTTAGCTGCACTTTTTCCAGACCAAAATAACCGTAAGCGACTCCAAAAAGGGCAAGCCGCAAGCCAGCACAGATCGATCGCGAGCACTCATTGATCAGCGCTTACGAGTTACTGATTCGAACAATCCTAGTCACGTTATTGTCAACTGCGGACGCTTGTACTTGGCAGAGCCTGTGGGAGATACCACGGCCTTGCGAACTTGAATGCTATCTTTGGACTGCCAGTGACGCTCTGCTATGGTGAACTCATGGGATATGATGCATACATGTAAGCGTATGTACATGTACGCTATGGAACGAGGATGAGAAGTGTGGGCAATGCGAGACATGAAGACGAGAGGGGGACGGGCAAGCGCGCAACGCTGCGGTCCGGAGGGCAGGCGAGCGAGCTGCGAGGATGGGTCACCGGGCACCCTCACAGCGCTGCCGCGTAGGCGTCGCTATCCGGACCCGGGGGAACTGTAGAGCTGCGAGGGAGCGCATACCCTGAGTACATGTGCGCTCTGGGAGTGGTGCGGTGGGTGCGACGAATACGGTTGGCCAAGAGGGTTATGCTGACTCATACTCGCGGAGATTGAACTTGGGTTTGCCGAGTCAAAGGGTTCGAGTCTTCACGGCGAGCATGAGCACGCCTTCCGTTCAGAACTTAGAGGAAGCCGCTGCGATCGCATCCGAATTCATCGCCAGTAAGCAGTTCTGGGTCGATTTGTGTGCGATCGTACTCAACATTTCCAGCCCTCGAGAACATACCGAGTGAGGTTCAATTCCTCTTGCAAGAGCTTCGCTCAAAGGAGACCCGATCACAAGGTACGTCTACCGTTCTTTCTAGTATTTACCAACTAACACTATTCCAGAGTTACAACAAGAAATCGCAAAGGATAGTCACAAATTCATCCGCCATGCCCTCCGTACCGATTGCGAGGTGACCGGGAAGGATAAGCTTTCGCCGCCACCACCCACCGACAAGATAAAGCAGGCACAACATACGCTATCCATAATTGCTGATGAAAAGGTCGTGTTGGCAGAAAGGATCGTTGAACTATTGTCGAGGAAGCGTTCACGATTGGATTATGATCTCGGGCGTGTGCTGGTGTTGCAAGGAGAACCAGATCCAGCTGCTGTCGTCGCAGGCGCTGCGCCCCTTATGTCAGCGGGCGCGGGCGGGGCTCCAGTGGGGTCAGGGTATGTTCTTGGCGGAAGAAATCCCGCCGCGCACATCAACGAGAGTCTTCGAAATGCCTTTTCCGGGGCGACGATCCCCGCACCAAACAGCGGAAGCGCTGCCACTGCCGGCAGTCGAACGAGTGGGACAGAAGAGAGTGTACACAAGAGTATGTGATTTCCATGTCCCCCGTGACGCATTCTCTGACGTGTTTAGTTGCAGAACGTAAGCTTACTACAGCGCAAGGATCTATCAAGCTACCGTCTCCTGCACCGTCGTCATACGTTCCAGCTTCTGGTCGCGGTCGGCGCAAGAAGCGCGGAGTTTCATCCGAAGTCGATGACATGGACTTCGACTTTGGTGAAGAAACCCAGGCGGCTGAAGAAGGCGAAGGCGAGGACGGCGAGGGAGAGGAAGGCGATGACGGTGATGACAAAGAACTGTATTGTTTCTGCCAAAAACTTAGCTATGGCGAGATGATCGCATGTGACAACCCTGATTGTCCATACCAATGGGTAAGTAATTGCACCGATTGTGGCGTTCCGTCCACTATTACTCCACGGGTTACAAAAGCTAACCACATCTGCTAGTTCCACCTCCCCTGCGTGAACCTGAAGCAACCGCTTCCGGAGCGCTGGTTCTGTGCGGAATGTACCAAGCGCGGTATGGGCGTGCCTGTCACCGGTGCTGCCCGCAAAGGACGGAAGAAGTAGCGCCACGTGCCCCTTGACATTTGGAATTTGCGCCTTGTCCGTCTTGTGTACTCCGCAGCCATGCAAGATTGGCCTGGACATATTTATCTTGACGTGACGGTCTGAATGGCACGATCGGTCATCTGTCACCTCAAGAGAGCAAAACAAGTTTACCCGGGGTCCTTGAAATGATGCCAGATAATCCCGGTCGCTCCACTCACGATTCATTCCCGAGATATCATCCAGTATCTACACATGCCTCCACATGCCTCCTCGGTGTTGCTCCTCCCGACTGTAACTCATGGATATCCCAATGGCACAGCTTTTGATCGCAGCATGTAGTTCAAAACCTTGCCATCACGCGGTCACGAAGTACCTAACTCCTATTAGTGTTCTTTCGATCGATCTAATACGTACGGTACGACCTAACAATCATGTCATGTGGCTCTGGAGACCCAGGTGACGGTATCGCGTGACCTTATGCCCAGCCCGAACGCAAAAACGGTCCGAATGCACTTTGGAGTTTTCCATGTATGTGCGTAGGCACGACTGCGGCGATCATATCTCCGTTCTCCAGCACCCCAACAAGGTTGCGTATTCTTTTGTTACAGTGCCAATGGAAGGCGAAGCATCCACAATAGCGGGTCAGGAGAGGGCGCGGCGGACTTCCCTCTTTCGGGGTGTGCAATAAAGAGAGCGACGGGGGCAATGCAAATCGTAATCAGAGTCAGAAAGAGCGGGAACCACAGGACCATGTTAAGTTCCGGGCGGGCGGGCGCACTTGCCTGCGAGGACGGATTGGTTATTCATGACGCTAAAAACCAATTTCGTATCCACCTCTCTCCACCTGGGTCCCGGAGAGTTCGTGTGTGCGTTTAGATATATGGGAAAAAGGTCCCCGCCGCGCTGCCGCCGACATGGAGAATGGAGCGAACGACTCGTCGGATTAGAAGGTCGAGATGGAGCGAATGAGCTGCGCATCGTGCGAGCACGTCATCACTCAGACGGTCGGTTTGTCAATGGACGTGACTCGAACGTTTGAACGCATGATCGGAGAGAGAGCCGGAAAGGGATACAACTGGATGACGCACGTTTCCGCATGAAACACGGGGGGTTTAGAACCAGGGACGGGTGGGTGCGCTTTTCGGTCTCGTGTGCTCGCTGGAAGGCCCTCCAATGGGCGTTCGTCTCCTCTGAATCGTACTTAGTCAGGTCCGCGGTAAAGCCGCCCGAGCCCGCTCCCCCTCGAGAGAAGAAAAGCGATGCCGCCTTAATTACGTGTTGCCATAATCGTGTCCCTTGCGATGGCTGCCAACAACAATTAGTGTCGTATCGAAACCTCAAGTTACCGGATGCCGTGACTGAACGTCACTTGTGTCTTCCCTCTCCCCCTTCCTATTCTTCGAACGAGGGCGGCGTATATACAAAACAATAATTTTTTTAGGATTCGGTGAGAGCTTTTCAAAAAAGGATTACACGACGGCGCTTGACGACAGATGAATGGGTATTAACACGAATATGGAGATTCGTATTATAATGCGCACGTCAGGGATGGCCTGGTCATGAGACGGCACTGTATATTTGCGGGGACGGGTCAGCTCCGCGCCCACTGACTGCTGCTGTATTGAGTGTCCAATGTCATTTGACCGAGTTTGTGGCCACACCCTATGCCATACCCGGACATGACTTTGCGGCTTTATGTGCCAACGTAACCCTGAGGCAAGCGTGGCAGGAGAGGCAAGTCGAATACGGTAAAATGGAGAGAGGAAGGAACACCCAGCTGACGGCAGCCGCTACAAAAATGCCAGGGTCTGCCACACGACCCACGCAAGGTGACTGCTTTACCCGTAAAAATACTTAAACCGTGCACCGGACGCGGATGCCGGAAAGAGAATGTGGAATGCATGTGTGCGTGATACGTTTCACGGTGTTTGTCGCAGGGCGGGGTGGAGGGCGCCCTGCACGCTTCTGCGAAAAAAAGGGGTACGAGGAGATTGGAAGAAGTGGTCAAGTCTGCAACACAGTACGCACAGGGTGTACCCCGTCGTGGCGCCATGGGTGGTCGTGCGAAGGCGGCGGGGTTTCTGGCGGGCAAAGGGTGCATCGGAGAAGCGTGTGGGGAGCGTCAACATGAAACGCTTTGGAATCAAATACGTCAGTGGCATGTATGAAGGCTGCCAGAGGTGGAAAAAAGGCGTCTAACGTGGTCGTGCACTGACTGGCGAATGATCGATCTGAAACGGAAAGATCGATGGTCAGGCGACCTCATACTTTACCGAGGACCACCTGAATGTAACCTACCACAGAGCTAGACGCTCGCTGAGTTGGTTTGCTGTGGAGACACGACGCAAAGAACCCGCAGACGAGTCTTGGGTTCGTCAGCTGAGCCCTGAACGAACCACACAGGGTCGGTGAATTGAATAAAGTCCGTTTATCGTATCGAGTATCGATGTTGGGACAAAGATGATGCGGAGGCACGGTGGACGGCTCATGCCGACAAGCCGAGACGACGAAGTATCGTGCCTGCCTTCCGAGAACGTTTGCATTGACTCCACTGGAACCACAACTGAGGACCACTGAACCGAACGTTGTCAACACAGCGACTCCGACTTGACCGGCACGCTTGTCTCGCAGGATAGGATGCCCCGGCAGACTTTGCCCGCCCTAGTGCTGCGCGCATGGCGCCCGGCGCAAAGTGGCAGCGGAGTTGCTCTTCTGCTACATCGGCCGCAGACGCGCCATGAATAGTACTTGTGTGAATGGAATTGGCCGTCCCTGTAGTGCCGTCCTGTGCACGCGCCTCGGAAGCTGGTCGAATTACGACGGGTGGCGTACGGAGTACCAGCCATGGTATGCCCCTCCTGACGTCTAGCTGCTTTCCTCGAGGGCCAATCGAAGCCGTCGAAGCATGAATGTACATACGTTGGAATAGCGGAATCGGAAGCCCCGATGGCAATGGGGCTTGGCATGCGTTCAATCTCGAAAAGGGTTAGCAGGGGAAAGGAGCATGGTACGTATTGCCTACGAGAACCGTTTCAAACTGACCCTCCTATTCGAACTTCCAAATGCGCTCGTCCTCTTTCTAGATCCTCTGAGTGTCCTATGTCAGATACCGGCCTTCCTGCGCGGAACAGGCCGCACGGGACCAGGGAGTTACCGAGCACGACAACTGAGGTGCGCATGTCATGTTGAAATAACCTTCGAGGGAGGGAACGTGGTGTGGAGAACACCCATTCTCATGCACTGAGGGTTCCTCTTGGCAGCAAGATAACACCACCGGAAAGGCCCGTTTTCAAATACATTACCGGTGACTGCCACTTGAGATACGATTGGGCCGCAAGAGTCGCAGACGTCACTCGCTCCCGTCCACATGCAATTGGCCATGTGCAATTCATTTTATTGGTAATTTGACCTTAGTACGCACAACACAGTATTACACGGGCAGAGGTGAATGAAGAATGGAGTTTGTCCTCGGCCAGACGCCCTTCCCGATACTACTAAATTCCACGTTGTTCATATCCCCGTCGGTGGTGTCGATGCGAGCTGCCGATGATCAGCGCTGCATTGCAATTTTTGAGCGATGGCGGTTGGGATTGACCGAGGGCGGTGACAGCGAAGCACGGAGAGGTCGGGCGTCTTCTAGTCCCGCTGGTGAGACGACGGCGATCATGCCCATGGTACGATTCTTTGCTCGCCAGCCATCCCACTGTGCTGATGACGATGATGATCAGGTATGCCCACACCGATATCTGAGCGGTGCCGTGCCTCGATGGGAGTGGTGGACGGTGAGCGATGTGAGAGATCCTCATCAATTCTACAGCGCATACCCGAAGAAAGGGAACACCACAGGAACGGGGAGACACGTGCGAATCACTTCGTCGACGGACGCACGGCGTTTGTGCTATGGTACAGGATCCACCACAAGCTTGGGGACCTAAGAGAGAAGCATCGAAGGACAATCCAGGAAAAATGTTGATAACCCGTATCTCGTCATTTTCATTATAGGATGGGACGGTAGCGCGGAGATGCGTTGAGAACCAACCTCCAAATGTACCCCAACGATTTTGAAATGTATGGGAAAGCAGGACGGGCTTGCCGTATACACAGGAAGCTTTGCGCGAGAATGTGGCACATTAATATTTTCGCTACAGCATCACAGGACCAGGTAAACGGGTCATTTACAGTGCGCAGCCAGTACAAAATCACACGGGCGATATCTACCGCGGTGGATGAAAGAGTAATGTCGAGGCCAAGTATAGATCACTGCGACGATGGCAGGCTGTTGTGATGATAGTTATCTCAACTTTGTTCGAGCACGGGACGTGAGAAGGTTACCGGATGCAGGAAGGGGTGCATGTGCGAAGGGTTTCATCGCGGATAGCACCGGATGGGCACCCGCATTGGTCGCGATCATTGGCGGTGTGTCCTGGGAAGGCCATAGTAAGGAGGTAGGAAAGCAGTAGACGCGTGAACGGTAACAGGTGCGGTGGTTCTATGATGACCCCTATGGATGGTGACTAGGCCTGATGCACACGATGGACAACATGACGATTGCGCGGGGTATAGCAATTGGGCTGGAGGGACGAGGGCATGGATTGGGGAGATTCCATAAATAGTGCACGTGCGAAGAGTCAATGAAGGAGGGACATGCAAGGATGGAGCACAGCATGGCGTGAAATGGACCTTGAAGGCAGTTCATCGGATGTAAAAATAGACGTAGCGACATTGACAGCCAGACGCGCCAGTGGCGACGAGGTGGCAGGACACGACGATCTCGGTGCACTAACCGCTGGAGTAGAGAACGTGGGTGGCAGAGGTGATCGAGGATGATCAGTGCGAGACAGGCTGATCACCCACCGCAGAGCAGGGCGGATCGATGGAGGGTGCGGTGAGGGCGCATTTGCGCAAGTCCGCACGGGACGGCGCTGTGGAAGGGACCGACGTGGACCGGCGGAGAGGGGACGAGGAGGGATGTGGGCACGGGGTCTGAAGGGGCTGTGCGTGAGTGCTGTTGACGTAACGCGGACACACTGTTATGTCACTGAATGTTTGGGCGTGTATCTGTTTGTGTTCGGTGGATCTGAGATGGGTTAGGCGGGATGTTCCGTGGATCCGAGATAGCGGTACGGGTAGAAAGAAAGAGTAGCCGAAATCTGGGAAGGAGATGGGCTCCGACTGAAAAAGGAATTTCCGAGTGTGGGAATGGACAGCGTTGTTCTTATAACCTCTGCAGTGTGTCGGAGGGCAAGCCAGTTGCTGCGACGCTCTGCCAATTTCCAAGGATGCAATTCGACACTTATCCCTCCCCGCCGTCCTTCTCTGACGCTTCTTCCACGCCGCGCACTCCGTCCCCAAACCAATCCGACTTTCATTATATCAACCCAAAGCACAACCCGATCGGATCTGTCCCCCACATCTTCCAGGAATCTGACTTGATGATCCACAACGACCCCGCCTGGTTCCCCTACACAAATCAGCCAAACTCCCTCCTCCAGGAGCTCTACGAACAAGACCCGCACGACACCTACTCCAAGGACGTCTACATCGACGATAGCGCCCACTACACAGAATGGCAGCAGCAGCAGCAGCAACACATTCACAGCCACCCCGTGCCCCGGCGCGCCACCTTCCCCTACGTCCGCCACGACCTCCCCCAGTCCCAGTACTTTGAACAGTACTCCGTCTTTCCCGAACCCATTCCCGACCGAGCCGATCCCCAAGCGATCAAGCTCGAGGATACCCCCCTCATCGTCCCCTCCCAGCTCGGTTTCTCCACTCATCCCCTCCAGACCCACCACCACCCCTCTTTCCTTCCCTCCCCTGCCGGTGCCACTATCCCCGTCCAGCTCACGGACGACGCCGCCAGCAAGGAAACCCAGTACCTTCGCCGCCGCTGCTTCAACTGCCACACCACAGAGCCTCCTTCCTGGCGACGTTCCACCCTCAATCCCGGAAAAATTGTCTGCAACAAGTGTGGCCTCTACGAGCGCACCCATCTCCGTCCCCGTCCCCTACGCTTTGACGAACTCCGTGCAGGTGGCAAAACACGCAAGGCCACTACTGGCAACACCCCGGCAGACAAAAAGACCCCAAAATCAACACCTGTGGCTGGTTCTTTACCCGTCAAGAGCGAACCCAGTGAGTTGGGCCTTACTCGTCGCAACTCGGTCTCCAGCACCACCTCTAGCGGTGCCAGCGATTGGGACGACAGCAGTAAGTGTCCATATTATATCCAGTCTTGGTTCGTGTGTTCAACCCTTGCTGCAGTCTCCGTTTGTTCCTCTCAGCCCCCGACCCCTGGCTCCGCATCCGCACAGTCGTCCGCTTTTTCGTCTCCTGCCGTTTCAACATTCCCCATTCCTCGCAGTTCCCAAAGTCCGCCGGTTGACCTGCAGGCGCCCATCCGCCTCCCTAATGCCCCGCTTACGGACATTGCTTCGCTTCAACAATCACATCCTACACCGCGGAAAGCGGCGACCACACCTAATTATTACCCGCAGTCTGCGATGTACCAGGGTCAGTCGGATAGCTTCCGCCGCGGGTCACTGCCCGTGCAGCGCAATGTTCAGTTTGCTTCGCCACCCATGCCGTCACAGAGTCTCACGCCAGACGCTCCACTACAGGCGTCTCCGCTTACCCACGCATCGCCTCTGTTGCTCTCCTCCCCATCCATTCTTGTCGACCTCCCAGCCTCATAATTCGACGAGTCCCATTGAGGGCTTGTCCATCTCTTGGCCCTATTTATTGTCCTTCCTCGCGTTCGACCTTCCTCATGTTAATTCCAGTCTGAGCTTTTTTGGTCTTCTACGCGATATCAAGGCTTATTTATTCACCATGGTTCAAAATGACGACAGCACAACGTGGCACGGCCAAAAAAGTCACGATATTTATCATCCGACTCTGGGCCCGTCCCACCGACTTCGACCGACTTGTATCCTCTACGTCGCACCCACTATGCACATATTCATATGTCCATCTCACATACCCCGCTCGGGTCGTCGTCGCGATGATAGATACCCTTCAACATGATGTACGAAAACAACCGGCGAGCAGAGAATGACGGGACTGTACCAGTACTATTTGGAGTGTTAGTTACTGCATTTTAGTATACCTTGAATTAGAATTTTTTGCATGCTCAATACTGGGTGACGATTAGACATTCGGGTTTGTCACCGTTACAGTACGGTGGCGTCCTAGAACTGGCCCCTTTCGCCACCCAGGGACCACTGGTTTAGCGAATAGCGACATCCCAAGTCTGTATGGTATCCAAGGGCCAAGGCATCGTCACTGGCGCGTGTCTACCCTGATTTTTCCCTGGATTGACGCATAGTTAAAGTTTGCCTTGTGAAAAAAGGAGGGCTTTGAATATGAGTTTGAACATGAACACTGGTGAACACGAGGTGCGCCAGAAGCGCACGCTTGGGGTTAAGGGGACTTGGCCCCTCGCGCTGGCAATGCTTCCATCGAGGATTATTTCAAGGGATTCCAACAGACCCTTATGTCCGACTAGGGCCACCTGCTGCAATAAAAAAAGACATAGTACTATCTCGAACGTGGGTGCTTCCGGACCAATTTTCGTTCGTTTATGTTGTGGTGGCGTATCTGGGAAACGTTCACAGGAAGTCGTTCCTTTCCGGTGGCCCGGCGAAAATCGTCCGAGATGAGATCGAAGCGACCAAGGATGCATGTCAACTCTGACGCTTGCCATGAACCCTTATTTGATTTTTTTTTGTGTAAGAGGTTCGTGGGCTTCGCACGACGTCCACCTTATCAACGACGTGTGCCTAAGCCAGCCAGCTCCTAGTTGTGGCCGTGGCCGTGACTCTATTGTGCATCCATAAGTTCATGCGACAGCCCACGCGCGTCCCCGTACGTATTAAGGGGATTGAGAACAGGTGACGGCAAAGTGCAAGTGCTGGGGCATGTGGCACTGTGTTATGATGGCGACGTTGAACATACCACTGTCAGCACGCACAAACTAAGGAGTCCCTTTCGGGGATAGAGCTCTAGAGAGCAAATAACGGAAGGGTCAATTTGTTTTGTCCTTGGCTTGCTTTGTCTGGTGGTCATGGTAGCAAATAAAGTAGAAGGGTTTGACTCATCGGAGAGGGCGATATCGGTTCGTTTCTCCGTCCAAGTTCCCGCCCCTTTTTTGTGCGGCATGATTTTCCGAGGGATGACTATTGGACGTGTTCGGGAAAGACGTCCGGACATGCGCGCACTGAAAGCTCCGACCGGACATACATGTTACCTATCTGGCGCCGATGGTATGATCCAAAGGTATCCCATTATATTCGAATGCGCATGACCAGGATCGAACGGGTGGATTGAGCAAGTGGGAACGTGAAACACGTTAATCCTGCCACTGAGTCCACATCCATGACCAGTGGGGAGCAGAACACATGTGGTTTCGAGGGGCGTCCGGTCATACTATGCCGGACGGCCGTGTTGTGTGTGTACGATCTCGGTGGTACGAAATCGTGACAAGTGCCTCCGAAGCGTTTGGTGCAAGGGGTTCGTAACGGCACGTCTGCTGGTGTGGCGGACGGACACAGAAGGAAATATGGTGACAGCGACGGCAAGTACGATACGCCGTATTCCGTTTTCCGTGGGAGGCGGAGGTGGAGGTGGCAGGCGTTCTCAGACAATACGTGTATTAAACACAAGTCGGACCGTCGTCGCCATGAATGTAGGAAGAAGAGTGACAAGATCTGTTGCGTGACCACGAGTGCGTGACGTTCTGTCTTTGCGAGTTTCCAACTACGATGGCCAAGGGATCCCAGTTATCCCAGCTCAAAACCGCGCTCTCGCAAGCTGGGGTCGGCGGACCCAATGGCAAGAAAAAAAAGTCAACCCCATTGACTGAACACGCAAAAGTTAAAAGAGCCGCCAAGCTGCGCGAGATCCAACAAAAACTCAGCCCGTTCGACGTCAAAGTCACCCGGCTCAAACACGATGTCGGTGGACGAAGGATCAAGGGGACGATGGGACGACCAGCGCAGAGCAAGCAGGCTGGGATGCAGCAAGTAGATACGTCCTCGTCGTCGTGATGTGTGTGCTGATGCGTGTGTCTGTCGCGTAGAGAGAGAAATCGCTGTTGAAGGAGATTGAACAGAGGGGGCGGGTTGGGGGCGTAGTCGATCGACGGTTTGGTGAAAATGACCCTTCGATGTCGCTCGAGGAGCGTATGCTGGAGCGATTCACGAGGGAAAGGCAGCGCGCGTCCAAGGCGTCCGCTTTCAATCTGGAGAACGAGGACGAGTTGACGCATTATGGCCAGAGTTTGTCTAAACTGGACGACTTTGACGATATATTGTTACCCGTGGACGAGGACGAGGACGAAGAGGGTGAGTGTTGCTTAACGTTCGAGGGGCACGTTTAATCATCTCAGAAGGTCAACTCGATCATGATACCGTCAAAAAGGTTCACTTTGGTGGGTTTAGCGATGACGAGGGGGAAAAGGAGGACGAGGTATATCATATTGGTCCGTTAACTTCGTGCAGATCACCTAACCAATTTTTGTAGCCTGATCGAAAAAAGTCCAAAACCGAAGTTATGGCTGAAGTTATCGCCAAGAGCAAGGCGCACAAGGTATTCATTCATTCGTGTACGAGGGACTACACAATGAGACCTCACTCGGCATAGATGCGTCGTCAGATGGAGAAAGAACAAGAGGAGAACATGCGACATGAACTCGACCAAGATTTCGACTCGCTCAGGACGCTGCTCTATGCCCCCGACCCTTCATACATAGACAACGATTCCTCTGCAAAGCTTCCTGCACCAGCATCGGTAAACGACGAGGATACCATGGATTATGACAAACAGGTCCGCGAGCTCGCCTTTGATAAACGTGCACAGCCAAAAGACAGAACGAAAACAGAGGAAGAATTGGCACTGGAGCAAAAGGAGGCGCTTGAAAAGGCAGAGAAACAACGGAGAGTGCGCATGCTAGGTCAAGATCTAGATGAGAGCGATGATGAAGGCGCGGGTGGACGGAGAAGGAAACGCCCTCGCGGAGGCGACGATCTGGACGATGATTTCATGGAGGACGAGCCATTAGGTGGGCTTGGCGCTGGTCTTGGTGTAGAGCCGCATAGTGATTCGTCTGAGAGCGATGAAGGAGAAGACGGCGGTGTCGAGGCGAGTGATGAAGAAGCTGATTTCGATGGTTTCGGAGAAGACAGTCAGGAGTCGAGTAGGGACGAAGCGCTCGACGTAGGTGGGGCGGGGACAAAGCGAAAGGCTCAGCGACCATCCGAACCTCTGAAGGCCACACAGGAGTTGCCATATACGTTCCCTGCTCCCGAAAGTCACGATGAATTCCTCGAAATCGTTGAAGGTCTCCCTGATTCTGACGTTCCGACGGTAGTACAGAGGATCCGGACATTGTATCATCACAGCCTTGGTCCCGAAAACAAACTCAAGTTACAGGTAAGGTATCAATGATGATCAACATCCCCTGTCTTAATGTTGTTCATAGAACTTGGCGAGGGTCATCATTGATCATATGCTGTATATAGCATCGCCGCCAGCACCGAGGATGAAGTTGCTATCTGCTCTCGTTCCGCACTTGTTCGCACTCGGGCGATCATATCCTATCGAATCAGCAGAGTATTTCGTGGAAAAGCTTTCTCTTATGCAAAAAAACCTCAAACGTGGTTTGGCGACCGGCGCGTTAGAACCTGAAGCAAGGACATGGCCCGGAATATCCGAACTCGCTTTTCTTCGGGTGATAGGAATCATTTGGCCGACCAGTGACATGCATCACCCGGTCATCTCGCCTGCGCGGCTACTCATGGGGGCATATCTAGGGTTGTGCCGGGTCAGGTCATTCGGAGACGTCATCAGGGGATTGTTCCTGTCTTCTTTGTTCCTGCAATATGAACTTCTGTCAAAGCGCTTCGTTCCAGAAGCCATTAACTTCTTGGCCAACGCCACATTACACCTTGCGCCTCATTCATTTACCAGCGCGAAGTCACTACCTGGCGCTTTCACGTGTCCGGATTTACGATCTGAATCATGCGAGTCGCTGGCTATCGACAGGAGGAAAGCCAAAGGCCTTCAATTCCGGAAACCAGACTTGGTGCACATGGTGTCGGTAAATCCTACGGAACAATCCAAAATTGATGCCCTTGGGCTGGCCCTCAGTCTGCTGGGACGGTTCGGCGATATGTACAAATCGCTAGATGGATTTATAGAGCTATATGAGCCAATCAATCTCATACTCTCGGGGTTGGAATGCGGACAGCTGTCTGAAGATGTCCAGGTATGGCCTCTGCGCAGGTTATCATGGATTGCACTCTTACATATTGCAGTCGCGGGTTTCCTCATTGAAAGATAAGATCACCCGTTTACTCAAGTTTGCCCGGCAGTCCCGGAAACCGCTCCTTTTACAAGCTCACAAACCGATCCCTATCCCGTCATACATCCCCAAGTTCGAAACCAGCTCGTCAACATTCATCCGGCGACAGGACCCGGATCGTGAGCGTAACGAGGCCGCCAAGCTGCGGCACCAGCTCAAGCAAGAACGCAAGGGGGCTATTCGCGAGTTGCGTAAGGATGCCAAGTTCATTGCAGCTGTGGAGCACAAGACGCAGATGGAGAAGGATCGGAACTACAAGGAGCGCATGAACAAGGCGTTCAGCTCGTTGGAGGGGGAGAGGGCGGAGCAGAAGGCAATGGACAGGGAGAGGGCGAGAGAGAAGCGGCGTGCCGGTCGCAAGTAGGGTGTCCGTTAGTAGATGTCCAACGCATTTACCTAATTTGGTAGCTTCAACGCGTCGCGGTTAGTGCCCGACTCGCTTTTCGTCGGTCAAGTTTGACCACGTTCCACCGCGAATGAGCGACCCACCACCGTCTAGCTACGTTCCGGCGACCTTCCAGACTCCAGATGGCGAGGATGCTGTTGCTCCGAAGCAGCTCCTGGAGTTCTTGCGGTCCTTGATACAAAAGTCGACCGGAGATGGCGACAAGCCAGTCTACGACAGAGGTTCCTGGGTTACCATGATATCCGGACTCGCTGATCAGGTCTATGGCTACTTTCCCTATTTCACGTCCATTAATCAAGGCACGACCAACGAACGCATCACGCTCACACATGTGTCCCTCGATGTCTTGGATCATGTTTCGCACCAATCGCGGCCGATCTGGTATGACGGAGAGGATCTCGTGAAGAGGCTTTTCGTGAGACTGCTCGCCCTCTGCGCGTCTGCGGAATCCTGGCTCGATGCGACGAGCGCTAGCCTGGCGGATCACCTGGACCCCACTACCCTGTACTCCAAGGCGACCAACATTCTAGTGCACATACTGTGTCAGTTGCTTACATCTCCGTTCCGAAGGGAGACATCCCAGAGGGTGCTGGCGCATTCGCTGTTGTGGGACATGCTTGGCTTGACCCAGGGTGAGCAACATACATTCTCGAGGTGTCGCTCTCGCCTCACGCTCGCAGATATCTTGAGCACGCCACAGGACGATTTTCCCTTGGATATTCGGCTCTTTTCAGAGCCCCATTTGAGGCGAGCACCCTCCAACAGAGTAGATACGCCCGTAGGATGTTTCCACATAGATAACGCGTCGAATTCATTCTGAAGCCAAAGTAGGTTCCACCAGACAACGCGGATATTATCAGACTACCGAACAAGTCGTCCCTTGTCGTCTTCTGCAGCGTCGTCACGGATATCGCTTCTAGGGTGTTGCAACAGTCGGAGGAAACCCGGTGCTTCACCCATGATCTCTTGCGGCGTACCGCGCGAATCATTCCTCTGACGTTCAACTGTTGTTTTAGTTGCCCAATCTCGGATGTGGTACGGTCACGGTGCCTACTTCGCACCCTTCAGGCTGCACGGGTCGTGCTTCCAATGAGTACAAGCTTTCGGGATGCTCTTGGGATCTTGTTCCCCCGCCTTCTGATCCATAAACTGGAAGAAGGTCCCAAGAATCCATCCCATCCCTCTGTGAAGGCACTTGCTTCCCTTTTGTCGAACGAAGGAGACAGTCGCTTGAGACTGACCCCGTTTCACGCAACTGCTATCCTTGGTATTTTGACAAAAGAGGAATGGGGGGATGCTGGGATTGAACTCAGAGTTCGTTTGTCTTGTGTGTTTGGTGCAGAATCGAGACGACTGATCGTACAAGGTTCTTACGTCCACGTTTTTGCGCAAGCATCTTGATCAATTGGATGGTGCGGGTTTGCAGGCTGTCAGGGGCCTTTTCGAAGGGAATCGGTTGTACGGCGACTGGGAGGGGATTGTGGAATCTGTGGAGATGTTGCAAGCCGGTGACCGGGGTGTTCTAAAGGAGGTCATATCGTCGGCTGGTTGGCGTGTTCAAGCCACGCAAGCGCTCCGAGCGGTGGTGGATCCACAGGAACTGGAATGGACGAGCAGCCTTGCCTTATCCGATGCCGACTTCGCAGGGCGCGGTTTGCAGGTGCTGAAGAAGAACAGTTCACAGAGGTAACCGATCTCCTGGCGCTTCATATCGGCGTTAACAAGCCACTCCAGGTCGGTCGTCGTCAGAAGAGCCATTGCCGACTACACGTCATCAATCGTCACGCAATTGATTTTCTGTTTCGATGAGGGCGTTCTCCCGGTTCAATCTGTACTTTCATTACTTGGCGAGCTTCTCGTCGGTTCCGCTGAAGAAGTGACGCCCGTGGTTCGCGGCAGCACGTTTCGGGCCATTTTAAGCATCGTCAAACACTATGCTGTGGACCTGCTTGCCAACAATTGCACCCTCATGCTAGAATTGGTCCAGCGTGGGGTATCCGACAAGGATAGATCCTCGAGGCTATTGGCTGGGTATGTGCTCAGCAAATCCTGGTTGGAAGTGAACTCATCCATTTCAAGTCAAGCTCTCGCCCAACTCGTTAAAGTATGCACAAACGACCAAGGAGGTTGGATGCAGATAGAAGGTCTATTCTTCCACCTCGTTCGTTTCCTTCACACGGGGTCCAGAAACGCGATTAAAGAAACGACGTTGATTACGCTCGGGTTGATCGGAACGTACGTCGGTTTTTGTTGAGGGCGTTTCACGGATGTGGCTGATGGGTTGCAGCGATGCTCATCCGCAGGTTCTTGAAGAAGTCGTTTTTCATCTGGTGTCGCAGCTCGGCGAACACAACCCAGTATTGAAGAGTACTGCGTTGGTACAGGCGAGCATTACGTTTGGAGTGTCGTGGACCAAGCTAACACGGATACCAGTTGATTGAGCTGACGAAGCGGTACAAGAAGCCGCCGCAAGGATTCTTATCGCCTTTCTTCCCCCGGATTGCGCCGTTTGTCGTCGCTCGCAAGTGCACGAACCCAGAATTGTTTAAAGAGATGTGTCAGTTTTTAGGTGCCGCTTCGAACAGTTTCTTATCTATTGCGCGCCCGCACGCGCTTCCTCACCTCTTTGCCGAACGCGAAATCAGAGTGCTCGAAGAGATCGCGAAGGAATTGGGCAGGAAATTGTCGATCCTATTCCTTGGCGATGCTTCTCAGATCCTCGCGCACGTGTTTCGACTTCAAGGACCAGGACAGACGAACCAGGCGCTGGATTTTATCGTGAAAATAGTTCGAGCAGACGCCGACGAGATCAATCGACGGTCGATAGACATACGAAGTATCGTCCACAGCAACTTGCTCCCACTCTTGGCAGATTTGATGGTCGTGCTTGGGAACGAAAACACCGACGACGCGGCATCGGTAGGAGTGCATGGCATCATTCAGGTGCTGTCGATGACCTATATTTTTGGTTTCTAGGCCGTCAGTGCGCTGAGAAAAGTTGGTCGTATAATGTCTTCTAACCCAGGGAGTCAAGATAACGGCAACGCGGATATGGTTCACTTGCTGAAGACCAATTTACTGGGCATTGTATCTTTCATGAGTGAGATGTTGCAAGATATTCGGGGAAAGAAGACGACACCAGCTAAAAGGCAGATTATTCGGGCTTTCGGAGCGTTGATTGTGCAAGTTCACGATACGCTTCCGAGTGTTGCCCCCCAGGTAATCCGAAATCGAAAGGGAATTCTGTCGTTCTTATCGTTTGTAGATCATGGCTACACTCCAGACCATGTCTTCGATTCCAGAGCTTACGGATGTCACGCTCTCGACGTGGCTTATATTCCTGAAGAACATCGCCCCCCAGGATGTCGGGCCACACATCGTGGCAACCAGCGCGACCATCGCATCACTATGGCCTTCACTTTCGCCAACTTCTCGAGAAACTGCGAGAGAATGCCTTAGATTTATCGTGTTCGATATCGGGGATTTATCCGGGGGGCACCTAGATGAAGTGGCCGACTTGAGGAATATCCCAGAGCTTGGGGACATCCACGAAGAGCTCATGCGACGTAGGGCTTCCTGGGATCCACGAGAGAAGCTACACAAGATTCTGGCGCAATTGAACGGCGATAATTATGCTATTACCTTGCATTTCCTGGGAGAGCTGAAAACGTTGATGTCTATGGATCACCCCGACTTTGTTCGCAATTTAGCGTCTGGGGATGCCTTTGATCCTTTGGTCGGAAAGATACAGTCGTCGCTGTTCCACATCGCATCCCGCGATGGGGATGACATCGAGGGACTGCGACTGTTGGCTTTCGAATGTATGGGGATCCTGGGAGCTGCCGATCCAGACCGTTGTGAGATCGGCTCAAACGACTCTCGCATGGTCGTGCGGAGCAACTTTACGGACGAGGGTGAGGCTGTATTGTTCGCGATGCATCTCATCAAAGATGTTCTCGTCGGCACTTTTCGCTCCACCAGTGACATCAAATACCAGGGGCGCCTCTCATACAGCATTCAAGAGTTGCTACGATTCTGTGGTTTCACATCCGCGCTCGTAGCGCCCAGGAGTACGGTCCCGGTCCCGGTCAAGGTGCGCAACCGGTGGAGTAGTCTGCCGAAAAACATCCTTGAGACGATCACCCCCATGTTGGAAGGTCGGTTTCAAAACTTTGAAAACCCCCTTGTCCCACCGGAGCGTCCGATTTATCCGCGACAAAACACTTACCGAGAATGGCTTCAGCTATGGACAACGTACCTCATTTCGAGAGCGTCCGGGGAGACCGCCCGAAGGATTTTTGGCGTCTTACGGCCAGCCCTGAGGAATAAAGACGTCGGAGTGGCACACCACCTATTGCCTCACCTTGTTCTAAACATTCTTTTGTCTGGGGAAGAGGGTGACATCCAAGACATACGGCAGGAATTATTGGCCGTGCTCGAGGACCAAGTCGACGAACGCAGCCCTTCCAGTGCGGACAAGAAGTTTCTCAGTGCTCAAGTTGGGCCTCTTCCCATCTGCATCACCGGTGTTCAATCCTAACATATCAACTAGGTCGTCTTCACGCTTCTCGACCATGTTAGCAAATACGTGCGGATTCTGCGTCAGGATATCAGTTCCAAGAAAGCGGAGACCAACAAGCGCTCACGAGCAAATCTTGCCGGGTCGCAGAGCGAAGATCAGCTTGTTCTAATCGATTCTATGCTTTCCAGTATCAACCACGACCTAATGGCTAAAGCTGCGCTCCAGTGCAAGGCATATGCAAGATCCATGATGAATTTCGAACGGCAGGTCGTGGCGATTCGAGAATGTGAGACGCCCGCGTCAACAAGGGAGCTTACTCGCCACTACGAACGTCTACACGAAATATATGCTCACCTCGACGAACCTGATGGGATGGAGGGAATATCTATGCTTATCCTTTCGCCGTCTTTGGAACACAAGATCCGACAGCACGAGAGTACGGGACAATGGACGGCCGCTCAGAGTTGTTGGGAAGTGCGTCTCCAGCAGTCCCCCGACAATCTCGAGTTTCATTTGGGCCTTTTGCGTTGTCTGAGAAATCTGGGTCACTACGGTTCGTGTTTTATGCACCCTCCGTTCGAATAATCTCAATAAGGACTCTTTCAGACACGCTGAGGACACACGTGCGGGGTGTGCTTGTTCGAAATCCTGACTGGGAGTCCGCATTAGCAGGATTTCAGGCTGAAAGTGCCTGGATGATGGGCGCTTGGGACGACCTACAGCAAATCACTGCCAACAACGAGTTAACGTCGCCGTACATTATGAAAGCCCGTGTGCTCCTAGCCATGCGAACGGGCGACGCCAACGATGTAGCATCTGCATTGTCCAACGCGCGCACTGTCTTGGGTGCACCGATCACGGCAGCTGGAGCTAAAGGGTACCGCCCGTCGTACGACGCGTTGTTGGATCTGCATATGATCCACGAGATGGAGCTCATTTATGATGCCGTCGCCACGACTGTTCCCCGTACGCAAGGTCGACGAGAGGCGATGAACTCACTCGGAACTTCTCTCGCTGCTCGGTTTGACGCCACGCTTCCTAATTTCCGTGTCCGACAAGCAGTTCTGAGCATGCGGCGTACGGCGTTTGCACTGAGGTGAGAGGCAGACTATGTTCACAATTCCCTGAGTTTGACGTTCGATTACACAGTCCTAATACGACGCCCTTGATCACCAAGGAAATTGGCCAGTCGTGGATTGCGAGCGCCAAGATTGCGCGTAAAGCCAAGCAATGGCAGACTGCTTACTCGGCTACGCTACAAGGGCAACAAAGCAATGCCCGGTTCTACTTTATGGAGAGTGCGAAGCTCGTCAAAGCAACGGGTGAACCGCTGCGCGCGCTCCAGGAACTTGAGAATTCGATGCGTCTGAGCGGTCTGATGGAGGATCCCAACACGATCGACTTGACGGCCGATGACGACGCCGAATTGAAACGCATGAGGGCCAAGGCGAGCACTCGGCTGTTTTTGTGCAAGTGACTCTGCTCACGTTGTCGTAGGCTCATATTTTGCGGGCGCGCTGGATGAACGAGTCGGATCGATACGAGCCTTCGCAGCTCTTGAAAGCATTCCAGACTGCTTCAAACCTGGGCACGATGATGGAGAGTGCACTATACCATCTCGGAAGATTCCATGACCAGTCCTTTAAGCAGCTCTCTGCACCGGATGACGAACGGTATGCCAGGAGGTTTGTTTCGCGGAATAAGAAAATTTGATGTCGGGCACAGGGGCATTCGCATGAATGCGCATATAGTCAGGAACTACGCCAGGGCTGTAGGCTTGGGCTCGAAATACGTCTATCAAGCGATCCCACGCATGCTGACGCTTTGGTTAGACCTTGGGGAGAACCCGAAAACAGCTACCCATCCCGTTTTCTCGAAGATTCATGGTGCCATATGCCAGGCAGTTGAAAGTGTTCCGGCATACAAGGCACGTTCTCGTTATACAAACACGTACTTTACCACCGCTGAACCTCGTGGCAGTGGTTCACAGCGTTCCCTCAAATCGTGTCGAGAGTGGGACATACAAATCAAAAAGTGTATCACGTTTTGTCAAAGATTATCAGCAAGGTCATCCGTGAATACCCACACCAAGCGTTGTGGCTTTTCGCGTCCGTCGTCAAGTCTACGAAGCCCAACCGGGAGACGCGTGGAAGAGCGATACTGGACGCTCTCCGGGTATGTCTCTTTCCTACACTTCAGTCGTCGCCCTGCCTTGAGCGTATTCGCCGTGAACACGACAGAACGATCCCACGCATGCCGACACGGAGCTCCCGATGCTCATCACGCAATCGCACGCGATGACGGAGGAGCTGCTCAAGTTGTGCAACCACCACATCGACGATGATCGCAAAACGCTCAGCATGAAACGCGAATTTCCAAAGCTGGCGTCGCTGGGCAAGTCGAGACTACTCATCCCGCTTCAAGAATCGCTCACTGCCAATCTGCCGCCTGCGTCTTCGACGACGGAGAATTCGACGCACGTACCTTTTCCGAGTGCGGCACCCACGTTTGAGGGTAGGGAGCCACCGTTTTTTTTTCGTCTTGCAGCGTGGCGAGCGTCGTGCTGATCCCACGTATAGAGTTTTCGGACGAGATCGAAATCATGCGTTCGCTTGCGAAACCACGCAAGATCACGATTCGCGGATCGAACGGACAGACGTACATGTTCCTCGGTAAACCCAAGGACGATCTTCGAAAAGACGCCCGGTTGATGGATTTCAATGCCATCATCAACAAATTGCTGAAAGCCAACTCGGAGTCTCGAAGGAGGCAACTTCGTAGGTGTCAATCCATGACACGATTTTTTTTCTTTCCGTGGGCTCGACTTGACCTACTTGATGGCTTCAGATATCCGCACGTATGGTGTGGTGACGCTCAACGAGGAATGTGGTTTTATACAATGGGTTCCAAACACCATTCCCATTCGTCCCGTGTTGATGCGGTACTACGAGGCAAGACGAATCAAAAGCTGGGTGCGTGGAAATTTTCCCCTTCTTTGCTCAAAACAATATGTACGCGGCGCTGACGGCGTAACAACAGACATCCGAGATGAGTGACGTTTTCAGAAAGATCAAAGAGGCGACGGACAAAGATGCCGCGGAACTGTTCGTGACCAAGATTCTGCCCATGTATGTCAATTTTTTCTGTGGGCGAGAGCTGAGGCCAAGTCTGTCCTAGATTCCCTCCCGTATTTCATGAATGGTTCGTAGAAACCTTTCCTGAGCCATCGGCGTGGCTTTCCAGTCGCTTGATGTACGGGCGAACGGCTGCGGTGATGTCGATGGTCGGATTCATCCTCGGGTAAGTCCATCCATCCGACTAGCGCCGATCATCGCCGCCCACAAAACAAACTCGCAGATTGGGTGACCGACACTGCGAAAACATCCTGCTCGACACCAACACGGGGGACGTCGTGCACGTCGACTTTAACTGTCTCTTTGAAAAAGTGCGTTGACCCTCTCTCCGTTGCACGGCCCACACCACCTCACGCGCGCAGGGTAAAACATTGGAAGTCCCCGAACGCGTTCCGTTTCGTCTGACGCAAAACATGATCGACGGATTGGGGGTGACGGGCGTCGAAGGCGTCTTTCGCATCGCGTGTGAGATGACGATGCAATTGCTCAGGGATAACAAGGACTCGTTGATGAGCGTTCTCGATGCGTTCATTCATGATCCACTCGTCGAATGGGAGGACGAGAAACGTAAAATGGTGAGTGGAACAGTGTCTCACGTTTGCTCGACGAGGTCCGTGCGTTTAAAATGAACAATGATACAGGACCGCGATCGACGCAATGCCGTGAGGTCCTCGACGGATCTGCATCACCTGGCCAAGAACGCACTTCGCCCAATCGAGCGGAAACTGAGAGGGGTGTATTCACCGTCCAACATCAAATCCCGGAATCACAGTGGAAGTGGAGGGTCCGGAAGTGAAGAGCGAGAGATTTCGACGAGTAATTTAGTGGAGATGTTGATTCAGGAAGCGACCGACCCCGGAAATTTTGTACGTGGATTGTCGTCTTTTCCTCTTCTCAAGTTACTTACGGCGGCGTTGCAGGCCAAGATGTATCCTGGATGGGCTGCGTGGCATTGAAGGGCGGAGAGCGATAATCTATCAGATGAATATTTTGTCGCGAGTTACGACTCGTAGGATTCAGCCCAAAGTAAATACCCAGGTCTACCGGCTCACGCAAGGAAACGTGCTCGAGACATCCGACGTCACGACGACGAAATAACGAGTGTATGCGTGCACTGAAGGAAGGATCAAGTCTATGCGTATATTTAATTCTCCTTTTTCATTGGCTTGGACTACAAACGGACGCTTGTCCGTCAGCGATACGAGCATATGCGTCGTTCGAAAGGGACGTACAAAAGCGAGGGAATAGATGCCATAGGCGGTACCGACCATGCCGACGGCGTAGATGCTAAAGTAAACCCCTGTTACGAACGGATCCATGTGAACGCACTGCTTTGGGGGAGAGCGCAGAGGATGTGTACCTAGGTAGAGCCTTGCTCGTGGTGGCCGCATGTAAATGGGCAAGTGGGAGGACTGAAAAGACGTGGGTGAGCGATGGGTGGGTCGCATGTTTTACGACGACGAACTTGGAATGCCTTTTGCTGTTCCAGCACATTGTTGGGGCCTATATTTTTTTCAAGAGGCGTTTTGTGAGTTGGTGGAAATGGACGTACGGTTGACGAGCGAGTCGAGGAACATGGTGAACGTAGACAAAGTGTTTGGTAGGAAAGATGCGTCGTGGTCGGAGTCTGAATGGCGTTTGGATTGCCGAGCCCGCCCGAGCGTATGACCCTCACGATCCATGGCAGACCGCGTCCGTGTCCGCGTACGTTCCCCTTTTTCCTATCACATCCCCCATGGCCCACGTTTCGATTTTGTCGTAGGGCGTGACGATCCATAGACCCGTCATATATGGGAACACAGCGACAGTGTTGACCCCCGCCGAGAGGGAGCTCGCGCCGGAGGGCCATACCCACCGATGGACGGTCGCCGTCAGAGGGGCTGCGAGCGCGCCTGATTCGGACATCGTGGGAGGGGCAGACGATCTGGGGTACTTTATCAAACGCGTCACGTTCAAGCTCCACGAAACGTACGCCAATCCGTCTCGAAGTTCGTTTTTCTCTCACTCACCCGCCCATGTGACGCGCTGACGGGGATGGGGAGACAGACGTCGATAAGCCACCGTTTGAAGTCTCGGAGACGGGGCAAGTGGTCTTTCTCTTCCTGGTTGTGTGCGCATGACGATGATGATCACCTTTGACGCTGCGACCTGTCCAACAGCTGGGGCGAGTTCGAAATCCAAATTCGAATCAATTTTGTTGCCGAGTCGGGGGAGAAAGCGATCACGCTCTACCACCACCTCAAACTCCATCCCTGGACCGCCACCTTTCCGGTGCCAGGCTCGACGTTTCCAGCCGAACCTGATATTCCGTCCCCCGAGAATGCAGCCAAGCTCGGTCCCGTGTATTCATGGCAGTACGACGAGATCGTCTTTGCAGATCCATTCCAATCGTTTCTCACGTTGCTCACTGCCAACCCACCGACGCCGCTCCCGAAAGGTACGAAACGGCCTATTCCGTTCCACATGTCGAACCCGGCTTCGCTACAAGAAACGAAAAGGTTGGGTGTGCCCGAGTTTACGAGTGATATGGAAAAGGAAGAAGCGGAGCGGTTGGAAGAGGCGCGGGGAAAGATTGTCAAGGAGCAGGAAAAGTGGAGAGGTATTTTGATTGAACGAGAAAAGGAGCTAGAGAGACTGCAAAAGTTGCTTGGATCGAGTAGCCTAGTATGATGTACACAGCCACACCTGCAGTAAGTAGGGACCAACGCCGGGGCGAGTGCGTTCACTCGTCAAAATGTCCCAAGACCCGTACCTCTCGCGCAAAGAAGTCAACAAGTCCTACCGGCCTCGCAGCTATGTAAGCCTCCACCCGTCCTTCTTTCCATTCACGCTCACGTTCACCGACGACGACACAGGTCATGTCCCCAGGCCTCCAACGCGCCCGCGCCCCCTTTCGGCTCCAAAACGCCCTCACCGGACTCGTCCTCGCTGGGTTCGCCACCGCCGTATGGGCATATTCGATCCGCGCCGTCAAGCAAGACGATTTTTCAGACGTGGACGAGGAGGCGAGGGAGATGATGAAAGGGAAGCTCACGACGGGGGGTGCGGCGTCTTCGTCAGTCGCTCCAGGCGGTGGTGTATCGTCCTCATCTTTGTCTTGGTCGTTGGAGGCCGTGGGCACGGTGGACCCGGACGTGGTGGATGCGTCTCGGCCGGGACCGGATTCGACTGCCGTACGTCCACACTCCCATCCCCGAGGTGTGCTCGCACCCATGCTTGATCGCGCCTTTCCCCATCTGTTGGACCCGACACGGAAAACGCTCGTGTGGGGTGCGCCCCCGATCGACGACCTTGGACGGGCGTGTCTACGAGGTTTGAACGAGAAACGGCGATAACATGATCGTTACTGGTATTATGTTCTCGCTCTGGGACGGAGGAAGCACGTGGATATCAACTAGGCACATGTAGACGACAGAACGAGAAGACGAGGAGGCGAAAAAGGGAGGATACATTTGAAAAAGTATCCAGATTCGAACTTGCATGCCTAGGACCAATCCAGTTCCATCTTGTCCCATAAAGCGTACGCGGTAAACCGGGTATCGGCGACGTGTTGGACGCCAAGAAAGAGGCGCATGAGCGTGGTCGAACATGAGTACTGCAGCGGACATCCGAGACGAGCAACACATGGCACTTTCAACCTGGCCATGCTATCAATACCATATCCGATAGAACCAACCTTGGCACTCCAAACCCTGGACCATCTCTTCATACGACGATGCCCATTCGAACGAGCCCCCCGACTCCCCCTTGGCAGCTTCGTTCCGTGCTGCTTTCTTGGTACCATTTCCACCCAAAGACCTCGCCATCGACTTCGGCCCGGACTGGTGGTGATCGTCCCCTCGGCGATACAGTCGTCATACACCCACTTGACCTCGCGCCTCGATTTCTGAAGCTGCTGATTGAAAAATGCCAGATGGCCCGTCGTGGTCGGCGTGCCCGATTCGGGTGGTGATGTGGGTTGCGGTGGGCCACGGTCGACTTTGGGCCCGTACTTTCCTAGGTGTGTCGACTTCTGCTAGGAAGAGTATTTATTCAAAGTGAGTTGTTCCTCAGAGGAAGGCAAAGGGAACGATGGTCGAGGTGGGTGCCCAGCGGATAAGAAGTGTCCACTGTCCAAAGCTACTACGAAAAAGCCTTTATCAAATTTCCAGCGGTCTGCTGTGAGAACTTGCAAATCTAGTCACATTTCTTCGAAATCAGGAACTTCCTTCACTGGCAGGGAGTCCCTCAGGGTCAGTAGTAGGCCATAGGCCATGATAACCAAGTCCGCAATGTACCACAAGAAAATGGCAACTGACCGATACCCTGCACTCGTGATTGGTGGTGCTAGTGCTTCCATACTAAGAACCGGGCTGCGGCGATCGCCATCGACTCTGGACACAGGATGTTGTGTCGACATACAAGGAACCAGAGGAGTGGGTTTCGTGCCTTTGTCAAGGTTCGTCTGTGACGCCGTGTGCTCCTCGTGCAACTAAACTTACTCACTTGCGTAGTAAGATCAAGCAAAGGTATATTCGCCACAGCATGCGACTCCCTGCGACTTCCAAGAGGCTCCGAGCGGGCTTTTGGGTCGGCTATGTGACATTTTGGGTCGGCTAACGATCCAACCTGTTCAAATCTACACGCAGCGCATGAGGCTCCACTACTCAGATCTTGATTGGCGAAACCAGTTATGTATCATGACCAATCAGGGGGGCGGAAGACCTATATGGCGTGTGTTTATCTCTAACGTGAACCTTGCACGGCAATAATGCATAAAGGCCCAGAGGTATGTCCATTCTCTGCCAGGCCCCCATTGTTACGCCAGTCTCTGCTCTGCTACATCCGCTATGCTCTTCAACTTTTCCCCTTTCAGTAGCTTATTGCTCGTTCCTGCGGTTCTCGCTGTTCCCTCTGGGCTAGGTGCCAGTGTCGCGCGCCGTATTGAACGCCGTCTGTCCCTGCCTGGTATTCGCATCGGCGAAGCGCCCTCTGTATGGGCTGGTGCTTCCTTGTTTGAGCCCAATGTGCGTGGCATCTTCCATGGGCTGTTCTGCGACCGCCATCGATCTCATCCGCACTCGTTTTATATAACAGCCCGGAACTGTATCCTGGGCCACCGGAACGTTCACCGCCCCCGCCATATCGGGTTCGCCCGGGGCCTCGGTCGCCGCCTGGGTTGGCCTTGATTCTTCAGGTCACGAAAGCCACTCTTTTCTCATAGCCAGTGTCATTTGCACCATTGTTCCCTATAATCAACCCGAATACAATGGTGAGGAGATACCCGACCATGCATTCGTCACTTGTCTCACAGTTCGTTTCACGGACAGCTTCTGTTGTCTCGTATACCGATGGTAACGAAGTTGCCCACCCGTTAGACATCCATATCTCTGCTGGAGACATAATCAGACTCACTGTCGATTTCGCCGGGGGCAAGATCGAAAATTTGACCAGCGGCAACGCAGTGGGCAAGGTTCTGGACAGCCTTTCTCTTGATCTTCAGAGCGCGCAGTGGATGATCCAGGATACAACGTTGGACCTTCCGCTTGCAGACTTTGGCATGATCACCATTTACGACGCTTTGGCGGGGGAGACTGGAGTGGGGATCCATGCCCCGTCCGGGCCCGATGTCACTTTTTGGACATGGACTTGAACAATCAAGTTGTGACCTCTACCTCGGCTTACGGAGCCTCCCTCACCATCATCAAGAAGTAACTCGCGGAATTGGCATGGTTTATTTATTGGGAGAAATGATTTGATGATTGTTGAATTTTTGATGTCTTCCATGTGATTCTCTTATATCAATTCCCGGTAGAGGCCCGAGGTCTATGGCGACCAGTTCCGTGGCTCCGTTTGGTAGGGGATTGGCGCTTCGGTACAGCTGAGCAATGTGTAAGCGTAGTTGCAAGAGCGAAAGGTCTGTGTCAACCGCATCTGCATTCAACCGTCCATCTATGCCAACTTTGCCTCTCCACTCGCCGAAGAGAAGGCAGCCTTTAAATAAGTAGTGTCTGGGGACGAACTCGCTCGCGCCAACACTAGACCGTGCGTGTGCCAGAGAGAGAGACATGACTGAGACGCACGGGACGCAAGGTCCCCTTATCCATGACGGCGCCATCTCTAAGGTCGCCCGACATATCGACGATGGTGTCGCGCTCTATCGGGAATACAATCCCAATAGCACAGGAACACAAAGGGATATTGCGTCCAAGTGGAGAGACTCACTTAGACAATGGTTCTTGGTTGGAGAGCAAGGTGAATCTTTATGATGAGGTACTAGTGGAACGCTAGGACCTTTGAGTGTGGACTGAAGTGGGAGTAAAGAACAACTGAAGTCGTTATTTAGATAGGCAGTAAGGCCTATCTTATATACTGCCTAGGTATGTTTGTACCTATTGACATAAACCTTATTATCGTATGATAAGAAGATAAGAAGGTAAGCCATGATTGGCTGATAAGGAATGGTGCAAGAATGACACCATATGGCGTGATAATGACATCATGATAAGAGATAAGAAATGACGTCATGTCTATGACTAAAGATAAGGATGAGTAATATGAATAGCCTAAAGATAAGGTCATAGACCATTCTAGAATCTGGTATCAGGAATAATAGTTCTGAATAAGAAATACCAGAATTCCAACATGCTCAGTGATTGCCCAAGCCAAACACATCGGCTCCTTCTCCCCCCCTTACTGCCCGAAGTGTTGTAGGTCCATGGAAAACACAAATTCGCGTTCGTAGCAGCATTCAGTGGTAAGTCATCCAAGTATCGTGCATTTTCAAGTTGTAACACTATTTTCGTTCGACGTGGTTTGAGCAAATGTCACCGAACTCGTCAGGGCAACCAGCTCGGATCAGCAACTAGACTTAACCTAGGACCTGGTAAGGACCGATTATAACCAGCCCCCAGCCACCTCGGTTGAGACCTACGCCTTCACTGCGGTGCCCTCTCAGGCTGTTTCCGTGGTGTTTCAGAACTTAACAGAAACAGGGTGTTCTGGTTTCCAATTGCCGGACTTGACATGTGCACAGTAATATGGTCGAATGAACGAAGTTGGGACATCCCATACTCCGTTGTCAGTATTTGTGTCCTTGCGGTGCCAAATGTCAGAGAGTTGTAGTTAACCCCTGAGGCCCGTGCATGTGTCCCGTGTTTTGCTTTGTCATCGTATATACGTCGACTCCCCTATATCTTCCCTTTCTCCTTAGTGTTGTGCTGGTCTATTCTAGTGTCCAACACGAGTTCGTGCCACGGTCTCTGGTGAACGTGACACCAAACATGTCTTAAGCAGGCAAGAACGTTCGCCTATGGTGTGGCTGTGCAGGGAGGGGTCGGGGAAGTGAGGTGAGGGAGGCGAGAGGAGATCGAGAGGGGTCGAGGGAGGCTGAGAGGGGTCGAGGAAGGTCGAGAGCGACTGTGGGAGGTGTCGAGGCTTGGTCAGCAGTGTTGGTAGAGCGTGGAGCAGCGGGTAGAGTAGGAGTGTGCATAGAAGCTGAGGCTGTGGCAAGGCATGAGAACACAGCATGTAGTCTAGGCACAATCATGTAATCCAAATATATCGGCACCTGAGGGACTCGAACTTGAGTGCTTGGGCAGCAGTTTCGACTATGTGAAAGGTCTTGTCAGAGGGCTTAACCGCTGCCCTAACTGCACCCGTTGTGTATGACCATCTACTCTCGCCTCTATAGTGGAGTATGCCAAGTGTGTACTTGACTTGCGCTAGTCTAGACCACCCTAGTGAGAGTCGCGTAGGGGTGGAATTATGCCTGGGATCCATCCAGGCACATGACCAGGAAAAGGGGCTCTCCCCCAATACCGGGATTTATTATATGATGGGTACACTGTGCGTAATTCGATCACGTGACATGATGCACATGACTAAGTCAGACAGGTGCTGTGGACACGAGAAGTACAACTGTGATGCGACAATGAGACGGTGCCAGTCACAGCTGAGTCAGCGACCCCGTCACGTGTCCACGGGGTCCCACCGCCGAGGGAGCGACACGACGCCGTCCATCGAGCGATCCCCTCCCTTGGCCTCCACCACGAGCGAGAACAGACTGGAAACGACTCACCGGGAAGGCCGTCCTCATCGCGATCGGTGTGGGCAGTGCGGGCATTGATGCCGAAATGCGATTCAGAGGACTTTGGGGTCGGAAAGCGAGCGGGCGGATTCAACGCATCTGCGAACTCGGTCTGGGTCTCTGGGAGCGAAACGGGACGGATGGGTGAAGAGACGGCGGCAGGCTTGGCTGGCAGCCTGTACGGGAACTCGAGTCGAGGTGGGGGGGATGGAGGGGACAGGCCGGCGTGGTGGTGGAGAACGAGGAACGCGATCGACCTGGGCTGACGTGCTCCTAAGTAAGTGGCGGGTTGCCGGCGACGATGACATCACGGGGCTCAAACAGAATATCGGTGGCGCCGCCCTGGTCCACTGATCGCAGATCTCCCTGGGATCTCGAAGGTTCCGACTGCGAGCCACAGGCCCGAGAGGTGACTCGCCCAGGGTGGGCGTCGTGCTGTCCTGGACTCCCCTGCTTGGGCCATCTTCGCCAGGCTTTGAGACTCAGGGGCAAGGATTCCGAGCACCCGACAAATGATGAGTCCAAGTCACAGAGTGGGCGAGTACTCAGAGCTTCACGATGGCGGCAGCGCAGGGATGCCGTGGCACACGAAGGCTTTGATCTTTGTTCCCTTTGAAGTCATGGCCCCGTCCTCCAGATGCTGACGTGTTCTGGGAACTCCCTGACCTCCCCTGACCCTCCCGTCAGTGTCACACCGCAGGGGACCGTCTTTTTTCCTGGATGAATGAAGGTGTGGATGGAGCGTGATCCCCCCCGTGCTGGGGGCCGATTTCAGGCCATGGTTGTCACTCGCAAGAAAAAAGACGGTCTCGTAGGAAGCAAGAGACGGTCCCTGTGTGATGAGAGACGATCTAAGCTTCGCACAATGGCTCCGCATCCCGCACAGGTGTACATACTGTACTACTACTGCTGCTGTGACAGCAACTTGACAGTATTCAACCATAAGTTGAATAGTTCCGGTCAGCACAGTTTCGACCTCAGAAGGGCCGGTACCATTCCGGAACTGGTTCCGGACTTTTTCCCGCGCTGTTCCGGACTCGGAACCACCAGTACCATTCCAGAACTGGTTCCGATATTTTTCCTGCACTGTTCCGGACTCGGAACCACCGGAACCACTGGAACCATCATGGCATGTTTCGCTTAATCTTTTGACTTTCTTCGCTTATCCTATTCTACGCTTGGCGAGCT
>JBBPKY010000161.1:0-39709 GCA_038089495.1 Xerocomellus dryophilus
ATCGCCAATTGCTTTCAAGAGGGCACTCTGGTAAACGATGGGTGGGTTCAACGGGTGAAGAAGTCCGTATTTCTTTCGACTTCTTCCTGACCGCTTCACCAGATCTTTGAGGCGTTGACTCAGGCACCGTATCATCTTCTCTCAAAACCACAGCGGGTAGCGCTGGCATCGGTAGCATTCAAGTCAGTCTTTGTCACATGGAAATTAGCGACGTGACTGAAGAACATCTCCTAGCTTCTCGTGCATTCACTTGAATACACCTGCTAGTATAGCAACGCGTGATCAGTGCCTCTCTCTTATCTTCAAGGTTCGATTCATTTCTTTCTGGATCAATTTACTAACTCGTCGCAGGTGCTCAAATTAGAAAAGGAGGATCCCGAGGTTGCTTATCGAGCCTCCGTCGCGCTCGGAAACATCGTAAGCATGTTTCAACTCTCGTGCGTGTGATGAGTATCAATCGCAGCCCCATAAGCTCTATGAAGCCCGAGATCGAGGCACGGCACTGAATCTGAAATCTGCACAAGTAATGGAACTGAAGGATGTTTTGGGCACGATCCGATCTAGCTTCAATGACGAGAGGATTAGCAGCGTTTTCGAGGAAATTAACTCGCTAGCCGCGTGATGCCAGTGACTCAGGTAGACAGTGCTATTCGACGAAGCTCGCAATTACATCAACTCTACCGTAGGCTTTCGGGTGAAGAATTGACTCGACATACCCTGGTGAATTTCCTTCCTAGATCGATACCGGCACATATAATAAGTGTCCGGATGTGGCCATTCGTGAATCGTGGGTTGTTTGTCCAGGTTACCGCGATGCCAGCCGAGTTCCGCATGTTCATCGTGCGACACGGTGAAACAGAATGGAACAGAATGCGCAGGATACAGGGCCAATTGGATGTCCCACTCAACGAGATTGGGTCGAAGCAAGCAATGTTGGTGGCTGAAGCGCTCAAGGACGTCCCGTTTGCAAGAGCATTCAGCAGCGATCTTCAAAGGGCATCCAAGGTAAGAACACTAGGACTTCTCAACTTCCACGCTGGATCGATCCGTTCCCAGACCGCAGAATACATCCTCCAATACCATCCGGACACCGTTTTAGAACTAGACGAATCAATCCGGGAACGAGTAAGCAAACATCCCTTCCGCGTCGTCCGAGCTTATCATCCGTACTCGATCGCCATGTGATCGTTGGCGAAGTAGTATATGGGCGAATTGCAGGGGGAAGTCGGGCGATCGAAGAAACCAGCGCCATCGTTGGAGACGACACCCGACTTTGTCGCGAGATGTCTGGCTTGGTATTCGAGGTCGATCCTAAACTACACGACGTCCACGCTCAAGGCAGATTTCCCCACGGAACAGCCGTGTAACATCCTCGTTGTCTCTCATGGGGCCTGGATCGCGGTCCTCCTTTCTGCGTTGAAGGCACATGGGCTGGTGGTTTGTCGCATGGGCATTGAGATCGGTGGCTGTCTAAACACTGGTGTGTCCATCGTCGAATACGCGGGGGTACCCACTGGGGGGGACGGGCTTTTGCCAGTGGGAACGCTAGTCCAGTACTCGGGCGTAGAACACCTTATGCATGAACGCTTGCATCTCCAAGAGACCAATGCAGATGTATTGGAAGAGAGAGGGAGGAAGCCTCGAGCACAATAGCTTTATGCATGATATCCTAGTTACAGTTATACCAATGACATTGTTGTTGATGTAAAAGCATATTTGTTCTCCGTGGTTAGATATCGCGGCCTCTTGCTAACTGTTATGCATGAAAGGTCTACTGAACCATGCGATGCATTTGGCCTGCTACCATCTCAAGCTCTCGGCTTCCACCAAAGCTATACACTCGCCTCCGCTGTTACCTGTGTCTTGGGAGTTGACAAGGTATCATCATAAGATATGGCACCTGGGGGCCAGCGACAGCACATGCTAGTTCATCCTACGACATCAACGTATCCCCTTGGAGCTCTTCGAATTTTTTTCTTGCCATTTGAATGTTCATCTTGATTGCTGCGGTTTCTGGGCAGGCGATTTAGCAGACAGAATTATTCTCTCCAACTCCTCCTTACCAACGACTGGATTATGGACCACCACCAAGACGTAGGTGTTTTTTGTCATTTCATCCAGAACCGCGGTGAATTCTGCGAGCTCCATCTCTAGGGAGTGAAACTCCTCACGCAGCCGCGAACATGATTGTTTGAAAGCTTTGATCAACTCCGAGGTGCGTTCATAGCGCTTTGGATCCAACGAACGGGTCGCTCCAGAATCGGATGCATCGGAGGACGAGGATGTGGCGATAACTAGAAAAGTGGCACGCTCGAAGAGGATGACCTCCGTTGCGCTGCAAGCTTCTGCAAATATACGTAGGTGTTTATTGAGGTTTCGAGCATTCGGTATCAATGTGTTGACGATGCTCGACCAAGCCTGTGGCACGGCACATCAGACACGGCTCGTCAAAGGAAACAGACCTTGCATACCTTGTACAAAGTCTCGTCGTATATGCTGGTTCCGAGCACCTTGATAGGAAAATCACCACTCGCCTTTTCCAACTCTGCAACTTTTCGCTGAAAGATGACGGATCGTTCACTTTCGCGAACCAGATCCATCTTGTGGACTAGGAGGAATACGCTCGCATCTTTGCTAAACTGCGATAAACCGTCGAGACAGTCGCGATAATACTCTAGGTCCTTGGCCATTTCGCGACTTTCCACGTCGAAAACGTAGATCATGACGCCCGCATGCGAGAATATAGTGGAGCGCTGCGTAGAAAGATAGGAGTCCATGAAGGCGTCTTGACCACCACAGTCCCACAGGTTGAGGATGAGGTCTCCGAGAAAGCGAACGTGGTTTTGCTCAACGTCGATGGTGGCGCCCAACCGGGACGTCAGAGATGCTGGATTGTTGGAGCTAATTCAGAGGCCGTTAACCGGGGTTTCTGTGCAAGTGGGTGGTGCATAATTTTGGCTCACAAAATCATGGATCGCATGGAGGTTTTTCCGCTACCCGACGCGCCCATTAAGAGCACCTTGACGGAGTGTAGTCAGACATTTCCATGCATGAAATAACCACGCGTACCTTTTTCTTCATTTTGTGCTGTTACGACTGAGCCAATGTACGGATGGGTGTTTGCTGAAGTTGAATCTTTGATGCCAATCTCGGCTATGAGTGCATCCCAGACACAGCGTACAACAATCAATCTATTCATTTCACTACGAGAACGACCCCGCTGACCATCCTCTGCAGTGTGCCGCCATTTCCACCGCCGCCAGTCCCCAATCTTCTCCGTGATTGTGACCCTTGTCCTCCCCTCTACCAATCCCCGCGCGCTCCAACGCCTGGTCGTCGCTGAGGGCTGTCAAGACGCCAAATATCACTGGAATGCCCGTGTCCAGCTGAACCCTCATGAGGGCATGCGAAACAGTGTCACAAATGTACTCAAAGTGCATGGTTGCACCCTTGATGAGAACGCCGATCGCGATGACTGCATCAAACGGGGCTTTGGGCACTTCCGCAGCCGCAGATGAGGGATCGTTGGGGGTGGTAGACCCCGTGAGTCGGTCAAGGCCAAGCAAGTCTGTAGCAGACGATCTTGCTTGTACGTGAGAGCCTGCAATGACTCTACCCAGAGTTCGTCATACGCAGGTGATAGGATGGAGGACGACGCACATGGAACACGCGAGGGGCAGCTCGTAGCTGCCTGGAACGGACTGTACCACGATATTGGTATCCTTGACGCCGGATTCTTTCAGCTTTGAGATGGCGCCGGCGACGAGGGCTTCGATGACCACTTTGTTCCATCTGGCGTGCACGATGGCAATTCGGAGGGATGACCCGTCGTATTGACTGGTAGAGGGTCCCTTGATGGAACTCATGGCAGTGCAGATCTAACCGTCCGGCGTCTGATTCTGTGGGAATACTCCGGCCGCGCGTTCATTTTCTTCTGGCGGTTCAGCTCCTATTACCAGCGTCCATCCTCACAAGGCGGTCCTGCCAAATAGCACGCCGGTTTTTCGCATGAGTTGATAGATTTCTCCATTTTGCATTCGACCAATGGAAGGAAACATCGCTGGTATGCCTCCGACCCGTCAAACTCGCGCTCGGCCGCTGAGCGACAGTTCCACAGCGACGTACGCCCTGATTTATCGCTTTCTGAAGCAGCAATCCCAAAATAAAGCCGCCGAGGCCGTCAAGAAGGCAGCCAAAACCATAGTCGTCCTCCGCGACGATGTAGAACAGGAAGGACCACCGCTCGAGGACATCATTCAAACGTGGAGGACGAAGGAAGATACCAAATCGTAAGTAATCCTTACTGTCTACCTCCCGGGGGCGTGCCGATCACACGGGTGCTAGCGGAGACGCGGACTGTATGTATGCGTCGCCTTTCTGTCGTCGCGGCTAAGTTTTCCGCTAGCCTCGTCCGGGGACTCTGAGTCTTCTGATGGTGGGTTCTGTTGCGCCGCGTTCGTATCGACGTTTGGTTGAAACATGTCACTAGATTCCTCATCCGATTCAGAGGACAGCTCGAGCTCTGACGCAAGGTGGGTGATCGAGAGCGGCCGTCGTGCACGTGCCGGATACTAACTTGAATCAGCTCAAAAGATACCTCAGGTAAGCTTCTCGTCAAGTGAGCCTATCGTTTGTCTTATTTCATCCCAGGTTCTGAAAGCGAGGATGATGGTACCAGCGACAGTGACGACAGCAGCGACGACTCGGACGAGGGGACTAAATTGCCCCCCAAACCTGCTGAGCGTGATACGAGTGCGACATTGTCATCAGGTTCGCTGTCCCGTTCTCCAAACTTGGTGTTTGCCGACATTTTAGCTGGAGGGGGTGCTCCGGAGGTAGCCAAAAAAGTCACCCAGATACCAGAGAAGAAGTCGACCAAGGATAAGAACAAGGGCTCCGAGTCGGACAGTTCTGATTCAGACAGTTCTTCGGAAAGTTCCGCTTCAGATAGTTCCGATGCTGAGTCGTCCTCTAGCAGCTCCGATTCTCCCAGTAGCTCGGGTTCAAGCGACGAAGATGAAGCGAACGCGAACGAGAAGACTTCCCCGAAAACCACCGAGGACAAGGGTTCGAGCACTTCAGAATCAAGCTCAGATTCCGAAGATGAATCAGGTTCAAAATCAGAAAAAGAGGATGCACCTGTTGTGAAAAAGCGTAAAACCTCGGAAAATGGGGCTGCTGTGACAACTGCTGTGGCTACCGGGTCGCAAAAAATCGCAAGGGCTTCGCAGGGGAAAGAAAAACCGCCTCCAAAGGTCAGGGAACGCTTCCAGCGAGTTAAAGTCCAGAATTTCGCACCCGATCTACTCTTGGACAATGGTTACGAGGCAAGGGTAGGTGAATTGTCACTCGTAGGTGGAGCCTTCATAACTGTCACAGCGCGGGACGACGAACGATTATGGTGATCGTGCGCATCGTGACCTCATCGTGACCCGTGGCTCTGGATTCCGCAAGGAGAAAAACAAGAAAAAGCGGGGTTCATATCGGGGCGGGGAGATTACTGTGAGTACTGTGCTTTTATTGCCAATCTGCCTTACGAGTATCCTTGCCACTTTGACAGATGGAGAATCATAGTATCAAGTTCGACTTTTAGAGTTGCCACTCGATCAGCATGCTGTTCCTCGCAAACATCGAGCACATCACGATAAGCACCAACCAAGACGGACCTCACGGGCCTCGGAGTATACATTTATTTGATTCTACTGGGCGAACCAGCGAGATGGATGAAAAACGAGGGACCGATCGCAACAAGCATCGGCCATGAACGTGGTATTGCATTCATTAACTTGCGCCAGCGCACCAACAACGGGTGTCTATTCATGAGCAATGCCAAAAGAACTCGATTCTACTAATGAAGTCGTACTCATGTCGCATCCAACGGGCGAACCCACTGCATTGAGATCCATGACGGTGGTCCCGTTGCGTCCGTGCCATTCTCCTGCGGCACCGCCAAAACTTGGTCAGGAAGTGATTCACGCTGGAGGACAACTTTAGGCCAGTAATACTGGGTGAACGGGAGGACTTTGATCGACGCCGTCTTGTCGTGTTCCTCCAAGGCAGACTTTACGTACGCCGGCATTTGGAGAGGGTCAATGCAAAGCAGGAAGCGACAGTCGTAAAGGACTTGCAGTGGATCGGTAGGTACATTAGAGGACATGGCAGCCCTAAGTCGTTCGGTAAGGTCGATCACTAGTATGGTGGGGGAGCCAGCACCTCCTTGTTGTGGATTCTTGGAAAAGGGGGGTATTCGCGAAGCCAGCCAACAGAAGTGGTCGTCGGGTTGAAGGGCCGAAGGTAGACATTGATTTCCGACCCTGAGGGATTTATTCGGATTGAATATAGCAGGGGTCCAAAGGACGCCGCCACCGGCTGTAAATTTCTTGATTGGCGGATCTGACACCCACAGGGCACGAACAATGCGGTGTATACTGCTCTGGCGCCTGTCTGCATCTGCACGGAGAGACCCCCAGGGATGGAAAGAAATGTAACGGATGACGCGCAAGACGAGTTCGAAACGGACATCGGGGTCCGTGATATTGGATAATTCGGCAGATGAAAGAAGGAGAGTGCCGATGGGAGAAGGTAGCGCGTGTTGGGTAAGATAAGACGTCACTATTGTTTCATGTCAGCAGCAGGAAGGTTGAGCGTGAGAAACGTGCCCTTGAGATCGACGTTTTCTGCCCTGGTTGCAAGTTTCACGATGGCAGAATACAGTCGCTGCTTTTCACCGACAACACCGGGAGCAATAGATTGCAAAACCAAGGAGGCGTTGTTGATCTTATCGAGGGAAACGGGGGCGGTGGGGGGCAAAGGGACGGGCCGAGAAAAGGGGGGGTCGTCGTGAAGGCCGCGGCGAATGGCGTTACGGGGGGTGAGGTGGGGCTGTGAGTTCGTGGGATCATTGATGTAGTGCAAATGATGGGCATGGCATGTGGCGAGGATCCTGTCCTAGGATGATGTGGGTGGGAGAGGGAGGGAGGAGGAAAGGCAAGTCACCTTTGGAAAGGGCAAGAGGGGCCGTACGACGAAGGTATCGAGACCGCGGTGACCGAAGCAAGCGAGAGCGGAGTTGCTGCCCATGCCCCACCGGCGAGATGGGCGCATTCCGGCGGCTCCGAGGAGGGTCGAACCACGGGCGAGACGCATGATGGCAGTCTCGAGCTGGTCGTCGGCGTGGTGACCGAGGGCGAGGAGGGATACGCGGGCGCGGGTGATCGCGTGGAAGAGGAGGTGGTAGCGGGCATCGCGCGCGACGCGTTCTACGGGGCCGGCGGTGGGCACGGGGGGGAACGGAGGGACACCCCAGGGGATGTGTGCGACGTGGTGGGGGATGCCGAGGACGGCGGCGTTTTCGGCTGCGGCTGCGGCCATGTGGTGGGAAGCGGGCTGGAGACTGTGCACGACATGGATGGAGAGGAGGGCGGCCGGCGGGAAGAGCTGGCGGAGGAGGAAGAGGAGACAGGTCGAGTCCGGGCCGGCAGAGTTGGCGACCGCGATGGGGAGCCGCGGGGCACAGCGACGGAGGGCAGCGGCGAACTCGCCGACGTGGATCGGGGATGACATCATGGATCGAGGAGGATGTAACTAGAGACACGAGAAAAACGGATGGGCCGTAGAACATCCGCTGCACTAACCCAATGGCGGATATTTTTCACAAAATCTGTACCATGTCATGGGAAGAATGGTCCCACGTCGGCAGGTGGATGTCCCGGCGCCACAAAGTCCACGAGCTTCTTATCCATCATTTGACAGTGAGATGGCACAGAGATGGACTGTAACAGCCAATCGGACACCCGAGAGTCGGGGCTTACGTAATGCAGAGTATTGTCCATGGCACTGACAGTTGCACCGCCTCGCTTGTGGGCAGCGGTTATTCTTAGTGCGGGCCGCATATCATATATCATCCCCCTGCATTCTTCCCTTTCCTACTCATCACCCGCCATGACCAACTACGCCAGTTTGTTCGGGATCGAATCCCTCGCTGCCCCCATCGTCTTCATCATTCTCTACTTCCCCTTCTTTGCCTACTTTTTCGCAAAGGCCGTCGCACGCCCAAACTATGTCTACATCATCATCACCTTTTTCTGCGCAGGTCCGTCTCTCCTTTGCTCCATTTCGCGCGCTCACCCTTTCCAGTGCGCATCACTGCGTTCGTCCTCCGTGCCCTGCTCGCAGACGTCGAGGCCGACGCCGAAAATCTGGATGTGCTCCTCGCCTACGAAATCATCTACAACACTGGCTTCTTTGGTTTGCTCTACTCTGTCTACACCCTCGTCACAGAACGGTATGTCCTCCTCAACCCACACCGCCTCTTTCCTCACTTCCTCTCCAGCGTTGCCCTTGCAAAGAACCCCCCACAGGGCCCCATCTCTCGCCTCATGCGCTACCACTTCTTGTTCCGCATCGCGTTGATCGCCGCTGTCTCCATCGGTATTACTGGCGCCATCCAGAGCGGCCTCGGAACCACCGCCAGCACCATAAACACTGGCAACACCCTCCGCAAGGTCGCCATATACATCTTCCTCATCTGCTCCATCCTCGTATTTTTACAGACCTTCTTCCTCGCCCGCGTCGAGTTTTCAGGTATGCCCCTCCCTCCCCTCCCTCCCCTCCCTCACCGTTCTCCCTTACAGAGGACGGCTATCGCGGTTCCACCAATCAGATCGGTTCCAATTATGGCATCTACATCCTTTTGGTTATTTCTCTCCTCCTCGTCGTACGGGAGGCCTTCTTTACCGCAACCGCAGACAATACCACCCAGCAAAACAACGAGGCACTCTGGTACCCTCTTGCTGCCGTCACCGAGTTCATCGCCGTCGCCTTGTTCGCCGCCCCTGGTCTGGTGCCTGACGCGCGCAATGACTAGTAGTCTACCTCGCACAGTACATAATACCTCCGCTAGCGTACTTCATACCCGGGTTATCGTTGATATACACGATCGAGCCCCAATCGATGTCCTTGTGTGCGCAATCAGTACCGTTGTCATGTGGCGGAGGCCGAGGGTGCGAACCTCTCGCTCTCCCTCCTCCAGCACGAAAAACAAATAAATCATGGAGCACAACATCTCCCCCCCTCCCGTCCCCGTTTCTCCCCCCTCCACTGGTGTCCGTCGCCATCATACCATCTCCGCCGCGTCCCGCACCGCCAGGGCAAGTGCACGCCCCACCATATCAGAAGAGTCCCAGGACCAGCAGCTCTCCAACGACGATGAACCCGTCGATGAAGACTGGGTCGGCGGTGTCGGCGCCGTCGGCGAGAAGACCTCCCTCCACAGGCAGAGCTCTCTCCCCACCAACTCGAAAAAAGGTCTGTCCTTGTAATTCTGTCCCCTTCTCCTCTCATCTCCCCCATCTCCCAGCTTTCCGCGGCAAATCTTCGAGGCAACCTGGAAACTCGACCCCACGAACTATGAACAGCCTATCCGCCATCGCTGGTCACGATGGCGACGAGGAGGACTGGGAACGAGAAATGCGAGGCTTTAACAACGAAGACGAGGTGCGCTTGATATAGTTACACTCGTCGCCTACCGACCCTTGCTGTCCCCCCAGCACAACTTGTCCTCTGAGCAAGTCTCCCACCAGCAGGTCGTAGATCAGTCGTCTACCGCCAATCCGTCCCCCCTCTCCCCTCGTTTCGCAGCCGCCCATGTCCCCTCGCCGCCCCCAGCTTCCTCCGGCGTCCGTCGCCACCAGAGTCTCACCTATGGCGCCCAGAGACAGATGCCGTCTTCTGGCCTCAAACGTGCAGGCACATTGCAGCAAACGGGCTCTCGGCACACCGCTGCCGTGGGCCAGACGCCGAGCCCCCCCGATCCGGAGGAGGAAGAATATAACGAAGAAGACCTCGTCAATCCATACGAAGACGAGTCCTATTTCACATCTCGCTCCCCCCATCCAAACCAGCAGCAGTATGGTAATCAGGGCACAGCCCAATACCCTACCAGCCCCATCGGCCGCGCTTCCCCATGGGCTACTCCGGGTGCCGACTGGCGCACGCCAGCCGGTATGTTATCGGGATCGGCTGCGCCAAGTGTCGATGACGTTGCCCGTGCATTGTCCGCCATGGAGCTTAATAACGCCAATCAACTGTACTCGAACAGTGCTGCGTTCCAGGGGGGTCAGTCAGCACATCCACCCCGTTTCAACCCAACCCAGCCCCCTCCTCTCTCATCGGGAAGCGTGCGTCAAAATGCCACGCAAGGTGGCAATGGAGCTTCGCGGAAGCTTCAGTTGAACACCGACATAGAGGGCCGGAAGACACCGACTGGACAATCGGTACGTGTTTCCATTCAGAAATAACCTCCATGTCATGACGATCACAGCGCGGATCTACGGGCGACACCGCTGCAACCGGTGCCGGTACTTGGGATCAGAGAGAGAAACGTCTCTCCGAGTCCACCTCCAATTCAAACCTGAGTTATGGCTATAACCAAGGTCAAAAAGGCAGCATTCCCAGCGTGCCGCCCATACCTCCACAATATCTTAACCAGATGGGCGCGATGCAGGCCCCTCGGTTGGGCTTTGCCCAAGGCCAAATGCAACAATCCCAGAGCGACAACAATTTACAGTCGCTTTCTGGTTTCCTCAATTCACCCGTCGATCTCCCGACGCTGGTCGCTACCAAGGGGTACAACCCTCAGCATTTCGATATTCGCCCACAATTTGTTGGTAACGTTCTTCTGGAACTGCATCATGCAGGAGCTATAATCTCAATTACAGGCGCGATATTTTGTTATCAAATCATACACTGAAGATGACGTGCACAAATCCCTCAAGTACGAAATTTGGAGCTCCACGGATCCGGGGAACAAGCGTCTGGATAAGGCATTCAAGGAGTGTGGCGGAAGAGGTCCGATTTACCTTTTCTTTAGTGTCAATGCCAGGTGAGTGTTGTATTCACTGACTCCTTCTCAGCGTTCTGACATTCAGCGACAGCGGCCACTTTTGCGGGATGGCGGAAATGCTGACTCCCGTGCGTTGGCTTGTATTTCAATTTCAATATACGCTCACGTCACCTTGTTAGGTTGACTATACACGGAGTAGTACTGTCTGGGCATCGGACAAGTGGAAAGGTGTCTTTAAAGTTCGATGGGTTTTCGTTCGCGACATTCCCAATGCAAACCTTCGTCACATACGCTTGAAGTCCGTCCTCTCGATGTTTGCTCAGGGTGTCACTGACCAGCTTGCGCAGCAACACCGCCGAACGCAAGCCCGTCACCAACTCTCGGGACACTCAAGAGCTCATGCCAGATGCTGGACAAGAGATGCTCCGTATTTTCCACACTCATCCGGCAAGGACGTCGCTCTTGCAAGATTTCGCATTTTATGAGGTATGTCCCTTGCATGTCACATGCTCTCCAGCGCTAAATTTTGAAAAGCTGCAAGCCATGCAAAAGATGCAAGCTCAGCAACCAGCCGTATCTGGCAGCGGATCTGATGCTTCGACCCCCCAGTCCCAGTCCCCAAACCCGCAACAGCAACAGGCGATCTTTTCCATGGGGAACATGGGAAATCCAGCTGCGTTGTATAGCGCAATGTCACCGGGCATGGCAGCTACAATGACCCCCGCCATGCTGCAGATGCAGATGCAAATGGGCATGATGAGCCCTCCCTTTGGCATTCCACAATCGCAGGCCATGCATCAGAGTGTCATGCGACACCCGAGTCCAGGACCCAGTGGCGGACAAAATTACATGAACATGGGCGGTGTACCGTTTTGAGCAGAAACGATGGTATCAAGTGAGAAATTTACCGACGAGTATGGATATAGATTTCGTTCTATTCAAGCCTTTCCCTTTGCTTCAATCTGTCTTATCTCCCCATCTCCGATGTTCCGTTCTATTTGGCTCTCCATCTCCGTGTAATATGTTACCCACCGTCTGCCGTTCAGATTTACACAGTAGTCATGGACATGGTCAATGGACTTGGATATCCAATTGTTGTTACGTTGTAATTGTTTCCGCTTTTTTTGGAACGAATGTTTATCTACTATAGTCACATTTGATAGCCTTGGGAGCACCTGACCAAGGTCGCGCGCTTCGGCGAACTGGGTATGGGCCTACACTTGTAGGACTGTTTGGACACCAAAGGATGGATCATTGGTATCTCCTCGGGGCACTCTAACCTTGCAGAACGCAATGTATCTGGCAACGCCCTATCTGCTTCCACGTCCCGAAATGGTCTTCCGTCTTTATCAATTCCCGAAACCCCGGAGAGGGAAAGGGACATGCGTCATGAGCTTTTTCGCGATGGTCTGTCAAGGCCCTGTTAAGCCCTGTATTCCTCGGACGGCGTACGCACCAACGTGACGGATGCACTGTGGCGTGCCATCGAGACCGAGCCAACGTTGATACGTGTCCAGCGCGCCAACCAACGACCTGGGGGGTGAACCTGTCCGTGACTTGCCTCGAGACGGTCGGGCCCAGCGCCAAGTACACTTCCGACGGGCTCGTCCACAAGCACCGTGGTCACCGACGAAGTATCCCTGTCGTATTAGCCTTTCCATCGACAGTCCTCCAGAACCCGTCGCATGGAAGGCGACAACAGAGTGCCCTAGTCCTTCGAGTTGCCGTGTGGCTACCTGGACGCATAGGCTGGCGAGACCAGACATGGTTACGGCGATGCGCCGTCTTTTGGGAACTGACATCTCGCCTGACTCTGAGCCGGGATCGGAGCGTCATCCCGACGATGGCAGCAGCAGCGTTGCCCAATATCGTGGGATTCAGCCCTGCTATATCCACGACGGAGTACATCGTTGCCATGTCTGTCTCGCCGGGATTGAAAAGCGTTTCCTGACGCTGCGCTATGGTGGACACCAGGAGCTTTGGGAAACCGATGGGAAAGGCACCACGGAATGCTGTTGCACAGACGCTGGAGTTGCCAGAGCCGCCCACGCCCGACGACGGTTCCTTTGGCATAGAGGTGGGCCATGGTGGCCCGTGATGGCGCGGGTCATGGTCTCTAGTGCAGTATCAAGACAAGGTTAGAGCATCCTCTGACGGAACGCTCAACACCTGCGAGCGGTTGACAATGATGTGGTCATGGCCAGGGGGGGTCGTAACTGCCGATATCGATGAGGATGGCTTTGCACGATCCGCTGGTGTCGATAGCGCGCTTGATGTAGTAAAGCATTTCGTATTTGGTACACGGGTACCGGCAACAGCTACGACTGGAGGAGAGGACATTGGGTAACATAGTTGGCCAACTACGTCGCGACAGACCTTCTGACCCGGTATGTCAGCGGAGCAGGCTACTATCATCAACTATCTAGACGCCAAGTAGTGCTTGAGCGGCTGAGAGGCCCAGGCGAGGGAATTGTCGAAGGCGGAATTAGAGTCGGACTGAGTGCAAAGGCGTAGGAGAGAGGACCTATACAGCACGGGCCGCTATCGTATGGCGGACAGTCCTTAGCGGGGGGGACTCCGAGTTTGGTATACGATGTTGGTGCCGAGACTCACTGTAGGCATTACGGGGACGTCAATACGATCATGCTTGGGATGGCCAACACGCCGTCATCTGTGGCACTGTCCCTTCCGCGATATGTTAAAGATTTGGGCTTCACGGGTGTCCAGAACTCCAGTCCGACCGTAGGGGTTGATTGACTGTTTCGTCGAAAAGGAGGTCGAAGTGCTCCGCCTGGCGCATGAGGACGACCCTATGTTTTCAACGCGGACGATGGGAGCCTGAGTAGGAACAACAAAACAAAACAAGATCACCGCTCCACCACTCACGCGTCGTCAGGCGCTCGAATCACCATGGCCCTCCTTTCAGACCGTCAGAGAGAAGAACTGTGCGTGGAAGTCGTGATCTATACACTGATAAGATCCTCAACCCATCGGTCCAGGCACAAGTCCATGCTCGAGTACCTCCACGCCAGCAACTTTCTTGGCGCATATAATGCATTGAAGGCGGACTCGGGCTTAGAATACACCCCAGATCCCAAGGCAAAATACGCAGGGCTTCTGGAGAAGAAATGGACCAGCGTAATTCGTTTGCAGAAGAAGGTGTCGTGCACCTGCTCAGTCGCTCACCAACTTGCGATTGAGCTTTCTCCGATGCAGATCATGGACCTCGAGACGCGAAATGCGTCTCTGCAGGAAGAACTCTCTCTCGCACCCTCAAAGCGCGCTGCAATGCAGGCCGATTGGGTACCGCGTGCGCCAGCTGCGCACGTGCTAACCGGACACAGGCAGAGCATAACGCGCGTCGCTTTCCATCCCCAGTACTCGCTGCTCGCCTCCGCTAGCGAAGACGCTACCGTCAAAATCTGGGATTGGGAAACGGGTGAATTCGAGAGAACACTAAAGGGACATCAAAAGGGCGTAAATGATGTCGAATTCGACCACAAGGGTCATCTCTTGGGTGAGTGCGGCTCAGTGCATTGGTGGCGCCCGTTTCACGATTGGAACGATCAGTGACATGTTCGTCGGATCTGTTCATCAAGATTTGGGATTCTCAGAATGAATGGAAGAACGTCAAGACGTTGACCGGTCACGATCATGTCGTCTCTTCTGCACGATTCCTTCCGGGAGATCAGTTCGTTGTCAGTGCGAGTTGGGACCATTCAATTAGGATATTCGATGTTGCTTCAGCGTAAGTCCGGACCCGTGAAGTGGCGGCAACGCTTACGGACTCCGACAAGGCATCTTGTGCGGACGATCATCGGTCATACCGACTGGGTCCGCTATATTGTTCCGTCCGACGATGGGCGGCTGTTAGCCAGTGCTTCCAAGGATCAGGTAGTTTGTTTCACAAGTCGGCTTGTCTTGGCTGCCTTACAGAATATGCGCGACAGACTGCTCGACTTTGGGACCCGCTCACGGGCGAACAAAAGATGGAGCTTCGGGGGCACGATCACCAGGTCGAAGTTGTGGTTTTTGCTCCGATTGTGTCGTACAATGCCATTCGCGAACTTGCGGGCGTCCCGGTTCGTTCACGTGGTGGCTCACGGATATATCTCACACTGCATTCAGAACACGGACCGGGTGAAAAAGTCCGGTGCATATGTTGCCACGGGTTCGAGAGACAAGACAATCAAGCTCTGGGAGACACAGAGCGGTCAGATGCTGAAAAACCTCGTGGGGTGTCTTTCGGCGTTGCGCAGAGGAGTGACTGATGTCTTTCTGCCAGGCTGGGCATGACAATTGGATTCGAGCACTCGTGTTCCATCCCTCGGGGAAACTTTTACTTTCGGCGTCTGACGACAAGACGATACGCATATGGGAATTGTCGACGGGTAGATGCATGAAGACCGTGGAGGCGCACACGCATTTCGTTGCCACAATCGCTTGGGGACGGCAAAAGGTGTCTGTGAGCTCCGGAAAGACGAACGGAGCGGATGGGGCCGAGTCGAAGGCTGGCGAGCCCGAGAAGCTGGTCAACGTCGTGGCATCGGCGGGTGTCGACCAAATGGTGAAGATCTGGTTGCCTTGATCGGTGGACCTGTTACGATTTGACGTCGCGCGAGATGGCGTGGGTATCCTCCTTTGACGTGGGCCCGTGGCTCAGGTTAGGCGATACTCGTTCTCCAGGTGCTGAGCTGACGGTTCGATTCAGAGGTTTGGCTAGAGAACATTCGCTACGACACGTACGCTGCACGCGTAGACACGATCCTTTGTTCGCATTCACCTTTTCCTCGGTTGTTTCATAGCTTTCAGCATACCCGTACTACATAATTCAGTATATTGGCAGCGAGTCTGTGACATGCCCCGTGTGAGCTGAAACGTACGCGGTCGGCAACGCCCGCCAATTCCCTTCCAACCACCGTCAACACCAGCGATGGCGCCCCACTCGTCATCGCCGTCGTCGTCGTCGGGCGCAACGACGTCTGTCCAAGTCGGCGAGTCCATTCGCCTTGTTCCCCGCGCACGCACTCACTTCCCCACTGTTGCAGCGTTGCGCATTCGGCCCACGACGTCCGCAGACGTTGCGTCGATTCCCGCTCGCTTCCAGAGGACTGTCATTCACGCAACAACGCCCACCACCGTCTCTGTCGACGCCGTCTCTGCTGCGCCCGCCGCCTCCGGTTCTGCCACCGCCCTTTCCTCGCCTTCCACACCTGGGAAAAAACAAGTGTTCACGTTCGACCAAGTCCATTCCCCAAATACCACACAGCATGCGCTCTTTACAAGCACCGCTCAGCCTCTCCTTTCGCGCTTTCTGGAAGGCTTTAATTGCACCATTCTCGCCTACGGGCAAACCAGTAGCGGCAAGACCTTTACCATGACTGGTATCGACTTGGACGCCAATCCTTCCGACCCAAACAACTCCATGGGCATTATACCGCGCGCTGTATCAACGATATTCTCGCAGGCAAAGAAGCTCAAAGACGAACGTGGCGGGTCTTGGAATTACAGTATCAAGGGCTCATTCATAGAAGTGTACAATGAGGATTTGATTGACCTTTTGAGTTCGGATGAAGCCACCGGTGTCCGTCGCGAAGTACAGATAAGGGAAGGGAAAGATGGTTCCATAATTTGGGGTGGTCTTCGAGAGGTCAATGTTCGGAACAGCAACGAAGTCATGAAGTACGTGATCGTATGCACGTCGATGCCACGTAGCCCCGGGCTGATCCGTTCCCCAGCCTTATTCGACAGGGAACATCTATCAGGCGCACGAACGAGACCGACATGAACGCCCAATCCTCTCGTTCACATGCCATATTTTCCTTGACTCTCACACAGAAGAAGTTTACGGGCTCTGGACCTCCTCGGTCATCGTCTCCCTTACCCCCTAATGGTCGTTCGCCTTCGCGACTTGCTCGTCCAGGTTCTCTCTATACCAGCTCACCCACAGCCGCAAGGGTTTCTTCTCCTATTATGGGGCGGCCAGCTACCCCGAGTTTTCATGCCGCAATGGGGAGAGGAGGAGGGCTGCGCCCGGCCAGTTCGCTTGGTTTGCGCCCGCCAGATAACCGGACTACTGATAATGATGACGATAGTGGCGAATGGACCACAATTGTGTCCAAGTTCCACTTCGTTGACTTGGCTGGATCAGAACGGGTAATCAATTCCTCGTCTCGATTTCCTTGTCAGCTAACTTCAAGCTCAGCTCAAACGAACCGCTGCCGCCGGCGAACGTATCAAAGAGGGCATCTCCATTAATAGCGGTCTTTTGGCCCTAGGCAATGTCATTTCAGCTCTCGGTGACCCTTCTCGCGCAAAATCTCACACCAACTCGCACGTACCCTATCGTGACTCGAAACTCACTCGCCTTCTCCAAGACTCACTCGGGGGCAACGCGCATACTCTCATGATCGCCTGTGTTAGCCCAACTGAGTGGAACGTAGGCGAGACGGTGAACACTCTCAAGTACGCGAATCGTGCCAGGAACATCAAAAATCGAGCAATTGTCAACGAGAAGGAAGATGGCTGGGACGACATTGAATGGTTGCAAGGCACTATCACTCGCCTGCGTAAAGAGCTCAAGCAACTCAAGGAAGGCGGTGGGGTCGTTGCCTCCGTTTTGGGAGACTCAGGACGTGTTGTTGCGGAACCAACGGAAGGAACCAACAAGAAGATCCTCGCTCAGATGACTGAGCTCCAGAACAACTACGAGGATTTGAGGGAAAAGTTTGTTAATCGCACGGAAGAACTCGCAAGGCTCCGCCGTGAGCTTGGCGAACGTCATCGTTCGTCCACTGGTGGAAGCGTAGGCGGAACCGCAAAGTATGAAGAGATCGTGGGGCCTGTCATTGAAGAATACGAAAAGACAATCAGTGCCATGGAAGCGGAGCTGGGGTTGAATCGGGCAGCTTTGCGCTTGACGAACGAATTGGTGGAGGAAAAGGAAGAAGAACTGGCACAAATAACAGAAAGGCACTCCGCCACTGAGCTCTACGTAGAGGAGCTCAGATCGCGATTGGTGAAGCTGACAGAGCGAGAAACCTCTACCGAAGTACGTCACTATTTGCCATCTTCCCTCCACCTACTCATTGAGTGTACTATAGGCCTATGTCCGCGATCTCGAGGAGAAGGTGAAGTCGTATGACGAGACTTCAGTGTCCTCTAGCGAGTCCCTGACCGACCTTAAACGGGAGCTCGCTCGTTACAAAGAAACCGAATCTCATACCACCTCGTACATTTCCGAGCTTGAAGTTCGCCTCGCCAAATCTGACGAGTCCGTCCTCTCGCTACAACAAACCATTGCACGTCTCGAGAGCGAGAGTGAAAAACGCTCTCAAGAAGTCGCGGCACTTCAGGCGCGGTTAGAGAACCTGGAACAAGATGGCGCAAGTTGGCGCACGGACCTAGAAGGGCGAGAGATAAAGGTGAAGGATCTTGAGCTTAAAATGGAGGAGTGGGAGCGGAAGAAGAAAGAAGTGAACGAGGATCGTGTGCGTCTAAGTGGTATGGTTGGAGAAGTCGAGCAGGCAAAACGAAGTCTTCAGGACTTGAACAAGGCTGATGGGTCTTCATCTTCCGGTGTCAGCACCCCAGCTTCAGTGGACCTTTCAGTAGAGAACCAGCTGATTGCGCTGCAACAGACCCATGCTGCCACTCTCGCCGATCTCTCTACCGTCACCGCTAAATACCGTGATGCGTTGCAAGAAATAGCCGACCTCGCCGCCCAGGTTGAAGAAGCAAAACTTGCCAACCCAACCATTCCGGAGCTCTCGGCCCTCGAAAGCTTGGAGACAACACCTGCCCGGCGGAAAATGTTGAGCTTAAGGAACAAGGAAGTAATGGCTGACTTGCAGTCCGACCTATCTGCACGAAAGCCTTTTTTCCGGCAGGCGATCTCATTGGATTCACTCCATGGAAGGTACTATCCTGTATCATCCAGTTGCCCAGCCGTACTTACGCCGTCTCCCCTGACTAGATCGGTCTCTCACTCGCTTTCGCCATCGTTGTCGTTGTCGCAGGAACTTTCATCAGCGCGTTCCCGTAAAATGTCAAACTCCAGTCACGGAACCTCTAGCTCGGTTTCACACTCCCCTAGTCCTCCCAACTTTGCCTTCTCCGTCTCCAATCACAATCGGTGCACCACTCCGACGGAACAACGCTCTGCGTCTAGCATGGAGAAAGAAATAATGCGTCTACAGGAAGTTTTGAAGGAGCGTGAAGCAGAAATCAGTGCTTTGGAAGTCACCTTGAGAGAGAAAGAGCAGGCAGGCGCAGCTTCACCCCCGACCGAGATAGCCAAAGCACCAGAGGATCATACCATGCATCTATCCCTCATGACCATGCAAAAATTCAACGCAGTTCGGAAGAACATGCAACTCCACGGAGTATCGCCTGCCGTCGATGACCTCAACGCAGACGCGGACGTGGATGAATCCTTGGATCGTCTCAACGAGCTTATGTTGTGAGGTTCCTTTTTCTGTGATTCATGGTTGCCAATATTCAATAACTACGCTCAGAGCCATGGCCCAGAAGGAGTCTCAACATAATGAATTGGTCAGTTCTTTGAACGATCAATTAGCTCAAATCCGTCGCGCGCACGATGAACTTGTCACCCTCTCCAGAGATCAGGTACGTTCATCCTTTGTCAAGCGATCCACCTCGGTCTGAAGTGTTGTATGTCTGCAGACGCTGAACATGTCGACTGAGCTCGATGGTTTACGTGCTAAGCATGATCATTCTCTAACCGAGTTGGAGTCGGTCTGTCAGCGCGAGCAAGAGTTGATCGAAACCATCAAGAAAGCGGAAAATGACCATGCTGCCGCCATTGATGCCTTGCGCGCTACGCACCAAGAAGCTCTCGTAGCGAAAGGTGCAGAGGTTGACGAGCTTGTTGCGAGTCTCAAGAACGAACATGAGATTGCGGTTGGAATCCTCCAGAATGAGCTTTCTGTAGCAACAGCTGCTCTTGACAAAGCCCTCAAAGATCATGAAGAGGCATTCGGCACACTACAAACGGCCCACAAAGAAGAGCTCCAGCGTACGTCACAAGAAGGGAAGGCCGCCCTTGAGCGACTAGCTGAAGAACACCGAGAGGCGCTTGGCAAGGTCACATCTGAACATGCTGACGCAATGAAACGCGTGGAGGAAGGTTCCGCAGCCGACCTACTTCGTACCGAAGAAGAGTATTACAACGCTTTGACGAAGCTCCGCAATGACCACACTGAGGCACTGCGCAAGCAGGCCGAGGATGCTGCTTCCATGCTCGACCGTCTTCGCGAGGACCATACGAGCGAAATACGCATGGCCGAGAAGGCTCGCGAATGTTCACTATCTGAATCACAGTCTGCTCGCGATCAAGCTCTCCGCGAGCTCCAGGAAGAGCACGCCGCTGCTATTGCGCGAAGGGATGCCATGTATACGGAAGACATGGAGAAGCTCAAGTCGGAGCATGCTCTAGTTGTCGCAAACAAGGAGGAGGACTACAGAACGAGACGGGAGAACATGAAACGGGAACATACTACGGCAATAGCGGTCATCAGAGAACAGTCGGAAGCGCAGACTGAGGATCTTACAAAAGCGATCACACGGCTGGAAGAAGAAGCTGCCGCTGCTGCTGCGAAGACACGCGAGGAGCACGAGTCGTCGGTTCGAGCACTCCAGGAACGACAAGCTGCTGTTCTCCAGGAGATTACTCGTGGTCACGAGGACGAGGTGGCTGAGCTCAAGAAAGCACATCTCGAGGCCATTCACATTTCCAACCTGCACCACGACGAGGAGCGCTTGGCAGCTATGGCAATGCATGGGGGAGCCATTAGAAAACTTGAAGCGGATCACGAAGCAGCTTTGGCAAGCTTGACGTCTGCTCTCCAAAGTGCGCAGGACCGACATACCGCTGTCCTCGAAGAAACGCGAGCGGCATCCGAGAGTGCACTTCTTGAGGAGCGCAGCCGCGCTGCAGCAGCCCTGGCCGAGTTGGAGCAGCAACACTCGGATGTACACGGCAAACTCTTCCACGAACACCAGTATCTCGAGGGAGAACTCGAGACGGTTCGTGTTGACTTCAAGACCTCCCAAGAGCAGCACTCCCAGGCATTGGAGAGGGAACGACAACATTCTGCCTCGATTCTGGCAGAACTGGAAAAGACGCGCGCAAGCGAGCGAGAAGCGATCCTCAAAGACCTCGAGAAACTTAGAGAACAGGTGGAATCGTACCGTGTCGCCACCAGCGAACTTACCGCCACACAGGCCGCTCAAAGCGAATCCGTCAAGGAAAAGGCGCAGATCATCGTGACAATGGAAGAGGAGCTTGTGACCGCTCGATCAGACAATGACGGTGTTCGCCAAGAGTTGGCAAAAGTCAAGGCTGAGCTCGAGAAGGCGACCACAGAGCAGAAAAAACTCGTTCAAGAGGTGTCCAATCGGGAATCCCTCGTCGATGAACTGGAGAGACACCGTTCTCTGATCGCTGAGATGCAAGATAACCTCCAGCGTGTCAAGGACGAGAAAGATGGTTTACAGGCGGAGAAGAACAAGCAAGAGAACGCGGTGCGCGATCTACAGGCTCAATTATCACGCAACTCTGGCGTTCAGGACACTCCTCCGCGTGTCACATCAGATCGTAACATCGCATTTTCCAGGGTGAACGGTTTGAACGGCAAGCTTCCTCCACCGACTCCGCCCCCATCGGTTCCACCCCCACCTGCACCGAAGACTCAGGAATCCCATTCCAGCGTATCGACTCAGTCGTCGGCTTTGTCTCCCTCGACATCCAAGGATTCGCAGATGGACTCACCTGCGACCTCTATCGCTTCGATCAGTGTCGCTGGTGGATCTCCTCTTGATGCCAAAGCAGCGGCAGCGAAGATTGAGGACCAAACAAAGCAAATTAACGAACAGGAGGTGATGATCAAAACGCTCAACAAGCAGTTGTCCCACTGTGAGAGCGATCTGGCAACTCACATGGATCTTGTGAGCACTCTTGAGACATCCCTAAGTGACTCTGAGAAGAACTGTACGTTCCCATTCTCCATGCCCGGTGCAGAGTACTGACATGGAACATTCGAACCAGTGCGAAAAGCCCGGATGCAAGCAACAGAACTTGCGAGGGAGCGAGACTCCCTCAACGGACAGCTAGAGACGCTCCGCAACGAGCTTCAGGAAGCTCGTCGGGAAGTTGTTACTGTTCGGAGGTCCATTGTAGAAGAAAAGCAATCATTGGAGTCCCGACTAGACGAAGAGCGCCGAGCGAAGGAGCGTGCCCGCGCACAACTTGATACTCGGATGGAGGAATTGCAGAGACGGAAGTCCAAGTTTGCATGTATCTGAATGTTTAAGCCACATGGACGCCCCACTCCCGTATGCCCCCATCCGTTTGCCAGACTTGTCTTTTTTTTTGTTCCTGTTCACTCGTTCGCTGCTTGTGTTACTGTGTAATACCTTGTTTTGGGAGCCCATGAGCTTGACTTCTTGTATTGCAGATACCCTTCCAGCCCACCTTACACTCTTTTCGCTAGCTTATATGGTCTACTATGAGGTACCGGTAGTTATGCCTGAACTCGCTGCATGTTCGTGTTCTAATAAGTACATTGGTCGGATTCCTTGGGGGATCGGTTGAGTCCCGTTCACTCTATGCTCCTTAAATACGTCCGAATCAGAAACAACAAGTTGTGCCTGACCAGTTTTCGAGAAAAGAAATTTCTGTAGGACCTTATATAATTTCCTTTTCTAATCGAGCTCTGATTGGAGGAAAGTGCATCGGCGGTAACGTCATGAAGTACTCCTCCAGATGGCCCTACGGTTGCTGGTAAGCCAGTCTGTAGATATCATGTTGTACCGCAGATGGGCCTGAAACCACAGCTCGCGACCGCTGCCGGTGACACGAGCCAAGCCTTGTTACTATTTGCAGCGGCTCCAGGGCGCCCATCACCGGGGTAGCAATTTGTACCTGTCAGGACGAGTCCAGATTCATCGAGCCCAATCGTTGAATCAACGTGACCCACATGTAACTGATTTCCAGCTTTCACGAACTAGTGTAATTGTACATACAATAGGGGGTCCTTGATATCTACGGTCACCCTGTAGTCATTTACCTCGCTCCGGCGCTCTGTGTCCGCTCGGTGACGGTAAAACTCCGGTGACCAACACTCCATCTCCGCAGTCGGCAGTGGAGCAGTCACTCCAAGTCTTAATCAGGCATGCTACGCTGCAAATGCAAGAAAACATTGCACGGTGGGATTCACTTTTGACCTGTTACTGTTTGGGGATTTGGGCCAAAATGGTATCATGTCTCCCAAGCTTACTACTGCATGTAGTTTTTGCTCGCACTACTGTGGTAGCAGTGCCTTGACGCATTTTTTAGGGCGCCCGTGCAGTCCCGTGATAGCAATTCCTCATCCGATGCGGGCGGTTAGAAACATTTTATGGTTGATACATGCGGATGTCCGGATGGAAGAGGCCGTGGGAATCGGGGAGGCTTAAATTGTCGTAAGTCTGGCTGGGCCGAGACCCTATAACCGAACGGGTGACTTAAAATGGAGTGGTCAATTTCTCTCGTCCAACTTGTCTTCCCCACCAAAATTCCTCACCATGAGTTTCGCAGTGCTTGCACGTCTTGCCTTCACGTCGCGTTCATCCGTCATGCCTCGTGCTATTGTGTCTCATGCCAGATTGCAGAGCACTGTTGTTCCGCGCAGGACGCCTCGCGTCCTCCCTTCCTTCTCCCTCGAGAACAAGGTAAGGCACCTCTATTCTGATGCGTTACAGCAGGACACTGAGCATTCGCGTTGTATGTTATGTTAGGTATGTGTCGTCACCGGGGCTGCACGAGGTTTGGGGCATGAATTCTGCAATGCGTTTGTTCAATCGTACGTGTTTAGCATCGGACTCCAATTTCACACTAGAATGACTGCCAGAGGGTGCACGCGACTAGCGATAATTGATTTGAAGGAGAACGAGGCTAAAGCGGCTGCCGACGAGCTAGTCCAAAACGCATGCGGTCAGTGGTGACGTTGGCCACTGTGCGCAAGACCGGCTACTGAAGACGATCCCAAGTTAACAGCGACTTGAAACAAGAGGACTTTCAAGTGATCGGTGTTGGATGTGATGTGTCATCGGAGCTGTCGGTGCAAAAGGCGTTTGAAACTGTGATGGATACGTTTGGTCGCGTCGACTCTGTCGTTGCATCAGCCGGTAAGTGGGTATGATCCGAACACCACCGAGTGTCATGCTGTAATTCGGCAGGTATCGTGGAGAATTACTCCGCATTTGAGTAAGTGGTGGCTGAGAGGTGGGATACGCCGGCGCTAACGCTTTCCATTTACAGTTACCCATTCGACCGGATCAAGCGTCTGTACGATATCAATGTTCACGGCGCATTCTTCACGGCGCGTGAGGCTGCTCGGAACATGATACCTCAAGGAGGGGGGTCGATTGTGTTGGTGGCTAGCATGAGTGCTTCGGTGCGGTCCTAAAATGATGGGAAGCGCAGCTGCTAACTTGGACGTTGCGACGTCAGATTATCAACATTCCCCAGGTGGGTAGTTGGTTCGCATCCATGAAGCTCGGTTTTGACATGAGCACAGCCACAAACACCTTATAATGCATCCAAAGCGGGTAAGTGGCGCGGCCGTGCGAAAGAAATGCCGGAATGATGTTTGGGTGCTCTGTAGCTGTTAGACATATGGCGTCCAGTTTGGCGGTGGAATGGGCGAAAAAGGGAGTGCGCGTGAATACGTTGAGGTGAGATGCGACGAGTACTCTGCATGTCCAAGCGCTGACTGGACGGACCGGGAAGCCCCGGATATATGCTGACAAAGTTGACAAAGACGATCCTGGCTCACGATGCTGAACTAAAGGTGAGCGCTCGATCGAATTGGGGAGCTGTCCGATTTAATGTGCAACAGAAAACGTGGGAGAGTCTGACGCCAATGGGCAAGGTGAGGGAATCGGTTGTCGTGGCGTGCGGGTGCTGACCACGATTGGGATAGATGGGTGAACCAGAGGACCTTTCTGTGGGTGTGACGCTGAGATTAGGTGGAGCAGTACTAACGGCCAACAGGGCGCGATCGTGTTCCTTGCGAGCGATGCATCGCGGTTCATGACTGGAACCGAAGTTCGCGTCGACGGAGGGTATTGCGTTATTTGAGATTGTGGGTGGTTGGGGTCGCGGGATATTCCGAGATCAGACGGGGTTGTCGACGTCATACGATATCAATGTGTATTTACCTGACGGGTCGTTAATCATCTACTCTCATGTCTCCGAAGTCCTCCTCCTCCCCGACCCGCACAACGTTCTTCGAGTTCACGAAAAGAAAAAGATGGGCTGACCTCCTTATACACGAACTCTCAGAAGCAATCGCATTCGTCCTCTCAAGCGACGCAAAAATCTGGTTTTGTGGTCGCGCCGTCTCAGAACTCCTCGGCTGGTCCGACGCTGAGCTCATTGATCGTCCATTCACCGACCTCGTCAACTGTGAGCCGCGTCTCTTCAACGCTCGTCCTACCCTTCGTTCACACCCTTCGTCCTGCAGCAGAAGACCAACGTGCCTTCCGCGTCGCCTTTGACGAGTCTCTCCGCACCCGCACAGAGATGAATTCCTACGTTCGTCTCAAAACTAGGTCCCCCATCACCCCGCAAAACATCCCTCAATCCGAGGTCCTCTTCGAAGTAAAGGGCTATCCCCACTTCATCGAAAACGAACTGGCTGCTCGATGCTTTTTCGCCGTTGCAAAGCCCTACCCAAGCCGCAATGTCGCCATGTAAGGTTTTCTTATCATCCACTGTCCGCGTACTTTGCTAACCACTTTGTCTTCGAGGCTCAATACCTTTTTAGAACTCAAAATCGAGAACGAACGCCTGCAGAAACGACTTGCTGAGTTACGTGTGCGTGCTCCCTCACCATCTGCTCCGATATCAGGTCCATCCATCTCCCCCGTCTATTCCCTTCGATCTTCCTCCGTATCCCGATCTTCTGCCCCATCCGTCTCTCTTCGCTCTCCTGATGTCCCAAGCGTGCTTTACTCTCAACACCTAGCGCGCCCCTCCTATGACAATTTTGGTTCATCAGGTAGCCAGGTGCAAGGCTCTGCGTATGAATCGCACGGCTTGCATACATACAGTGGGCAGTACACGTCTCCCTCGAGCGCACAGCCCGTAGATGATGATCTTGGCGATGACTCCTTGAGGCGGAAGAGGGTTCGCTAGTTTTCTACTTGCGAGATATGTGACTCATATGAAATCTCTAGGTGCGCAAATCCCACAATACAGAGCAATACGTTTGCGTTACCTGCGGGAGAACCGACTCTCCTGAATGGCGCAAGGTAATTCTGTGGTCCATCGTTCTTCCCTCTTGCATGTTTACTGCTTTTGAAGGGCCCACAAGGACCAAAAACGTTGTGCAACGCGTGCGGCTTGCGTTGGGCCAAGGAAGTCCGCAGCAAGGTCGACGAAAACGCCGCGGCAGGAACGAGTAGCGCAGCGAACGACGCTTAGACCTCCTTTTAACCTTGCCGTCTCTCATTTGGGTGCACATTCACCTCCTTTTCGTATACCCCAACCTGAACAAATCAGTTACTCACCCTGGGACAATCATTCAATGTGTTCTGTGACGTATTTATCAAACACTTGTTTTCTTGACCACTTCCTGGCTAGAGAGTAGGCATGGTGCCCTTGCTTGGACCGCATTCATTTCACGAGGTGACGAACTTCGACTCTCCAGGATGATATTGTATGTGCCGTGTTAACATTGCATGGGACTAGAGTTTTCTGGTTGAAAGCGCTGTGAACTAGTCAGAGAAAATACTTGTAATTCGGGGTTCCATTAGTGCGAGATGTGGCACGTGGCAACAGACGTGATTTGATAACGTCCAGTAGCCCGTTGTTGCTCAACCCAAATCATGTCCGCGCCAGAAGTTTATTCAATCGCTCAAACACCAATCACTTGCCACGCGTTCAATGCGGACCGCAGTCGTACGCTCCCTCGCGACATCCCCAGTACAGCTCACTGATGATGCGTTTCTGCAGAGGTCGCACTCAGCTTAAACAATAATAACGCACAGATATACGTCAAGGAGGGCAGGGAATGGGTGGCTACGGAGACTCTTGCTGAGGTCCGTCGTACCCCATTCTTACAGTATAGGTACCTGACCATCCCTCAAGCACGATAAAGCCATCACGTCCATTGACTGGGCCCCGAATTCGAACCGTATCGTGACTGCATCACAGGATCGCAACGCCTACGTTTGGTCTCAATCTCCAGATCCACTCACGGGCAGAATGGTGTGGAAGCCAACACTCGTACTACTACGTATCAATAGGGCCGCGACCTTCGTTCGATGGAGCCCGAACGAAGATAAATTCGCAGTGGCAAGCGGTGCCAGGTCTGATTTGCCACCGTCGGTGTTTAGGAAACCGTCTGCTGACCTCTTCCGTAGAGCTATCGCTGTCTGTTCGTTCGACCCCGAAAACAATTGGTGGATGGCAAGACAGTTGAAGAAGCCGATCCGGTCGACCGTGCTCTCCGTGGATTGGCATCCAAACAATGTATTGCTCGCCGCTGGTAGTGCGGACATGAAGGCTCGCGTTCTCTCAGCTTACATCAAGGACGTAGATAAGAGGCTAGTCTACATCGCCGGGAGTCACTCCTATCATGACTGAAACATTCCCATCAGGCCCGCCCCGACTGTCTGGGGAGAAAAACTGCCGTTCAACACTGTGTGCGGCGAGTATGCCAGCCCCGCTGGTGGGTGGGTTCATGCAGTCAGCTTTTCGCCTTCGGGGGATGTTCTGGCATTTGCGAGTGAGCGTGATCTCGTTCTTGTCCCGGATTTTCGTAACGGCGTCGACAGGCCATGACAGCTCGATCAGTGTTGTCTATCCCGGGGGCCCAGTCATCCAGAACATCCGGATCGGTACTCTGCCATATGTCACGCTCGCGTGGACTAGCGAAGACAGCATTGTTGCAGCTGGTCACGATTGCCAGCCGGTAGTGTTCTCGGGATCTGAAGCGGGCTGGGCGTTCGTTGGGTCGCTGGATGACACGAGCTCTGGTGGAGGTCGGTCGACTGCGAAAGCTGGAAACGTTGGCAGGCTCAACAGTAGCGCGTTCAACACGTTCAGAAATGCGGATACGCGCGGACACGCTGGAGGTGGGGACGTATCGGCGGGCACTGAGCTTCTCACTGTTCACCAAAACACGATCACGAGTGTGAGGCCATTTGAGTGGGGCGCCGGAGGGACCGTCAACAGAGTGGGCACGAGTGGGGTGGATGGGAAGCTTGTGATCTGGAATGTTGTACCGGTGAGTGTGGCAGGCGTCACTGGGAGACTCGCTGGTATGAGGGTGTAGCATTGAATGTATAATGATAAGTAGTTGTCACATGTAGTTCCAGCTTGGGAGAGATGGGTTACACGGTGGTGGTAGAAGTATCAACGTATTGTCCTGACAAGTCCGTCGACGCAGCCTGTTCGTTGATGACGCCCCACACGGACGCTTTGAACTATGGAGTGGGGGTGAGTGGAGCGAGGTAAACGAGGCAGAACATGCCGTACCAAAGTCAATACGAGGCTCATTTTCCTTTCAAGTACCCGCAAACGGACGAGGAGATTCTGATCGGGTTGATCACTGAGCTGTTTGGTCGTGGCTGTCAACTAGGATGGGTGTCATCATCATCATCGAGAGATGATTGGGCGACGGACGTCTTTTATATGCTGTGCCAGCTTTGCATACTCCCAGAGGAGGTCTGCCTCTGTCGGGGACAGGGCGGGATGCGATTCGTACGGGTTGAGGTCGAAGACGGACATTATCTTCCACGTGACGATATTCCACACGTGGTTATGTCAGCTCTAAAGCCACCGCTGGTTTCCGCCGGGTGAAACAGTCGATCCTTGTTCGTGAACGCTATTGCGACCGGGCCAATGGCCCACTGCCACCGAGCCCCCAACTGCCACCGAGCCTGCCGTGTCGCGTGTCTTCCACGACGTTGCAAAAAAAATTGCGACAAATCTCAAATATGTCTGTCAGCCATGTGTGATATAAAGTATCGTGCGGCACGAGCACCACCTTGTCCTAGTTCATCATGGACCAGCCCTACTGGAACAATCCAGAGACCGCAGATTGCACCATAAGTATGCGCTCTCTCATCCCGCTCCCCCTCGCTCATCTCTACCTAGTCATTCCAGTACCTTCACAGCTCCTTCCCCGGGCCGATCCCGCCGACCCCTGCACTCGTCGTCCCAAGTTGCCCGACATTGAATCAGCTCCCCGTGTCACTCTTCGAGTAGGTGCCCCCCCTCCGTCCCGTCCCATCGCTGACGCCCCTCAGCTACACACTCAGTGCTTGTCCGCCAAGTCGGTCTTCCTCAGAGGTCTTTTTAGTGGGGTCCCTCCCATCGACCTCGTTCAGAACCTGTCTGCATCTCGGCTTCAATCCTCCTCCGTCCCTCTCCGAATCCCCCGAAGCCGGCTGCCCCGCCTCCTTCCTTCTCTACCCTCACATCCTGTCGTCTTCCTCCCAGTCCCAGATCCATCTTCCATCCAGCCACTCTTCCACTGGATGTACTTTGGTAATACAGATCATATCGAAAAAGCTCTCGACCAAGGTCTCGTTCAGTGGGAGGGTCTCGCCCGCAACGTCGAGTATCTTTGTCTCCCCATCGACATCAAAGTGTTCTTGGGACGCTGGTATCGCAACTGGTTCCTACCAGCACACCGTTCCCCCGATTGCACTCCATGTCCGACCGACGATGACGACGAATCAGATTTGGATTCAGAATGTGACAGTTCGGATTGCGACGATTACTATCCCTCTTCCAGCCCATCCACCGACGACGAGATGCAAAGTGATGATGAATGTGCTCGTGGGCGTCCACGAGATGTCAAACCGTTGGTGCAATTGTGTGGACAATTGCGCTTCTGTACCACATGACTAGCCTTATCATTAATGTAGTAGTATATCGTATTCGTATTGTACTCTGTCGAACAAATGCAACTTTCTCTCAAAAGGATGCCCCCCCTTCGTCAGGCTTGTTCGTCGGGAGCATTGTTGGTCGATGTCACATCCCGTGGTCCTCGCTGGTCGTTGTCTTTCCTCTTCCAGGGTAACCGACGGTCATGCCTCAGATATTCAGGTGGAATGACCACCTGAAGGTCAGGAACTCTCTGTTGCGAAGGAAGGCGTCTGTCCTGCCACATTCGAGGAAGCTGTACATCGCCAGGGATCCATGGTGCCTGCGAGACAAAACTAAAGGGATTAAAATAAACGCGCGCGAGATGGACGAACAATGTAGCTGTGACCATTCATCTTTTTCCAGTCAATGCCGCTCAGCCATGGGTGTTTCGTGACTGGCTTTGCAACACCCAGTCGATTCACGGCTTCATGAGCGAGGAGACCCGCAACCAGCGACTTGAGTGATTTCCCGACACGAAGATTCCTCGGCCATTTGTATTTCTTGTTGGCCATGCGAAGGAAAATATGTTCCTCCTCCTTCCCGTAGAATGGCTAGAAAATAGCTCTGAGCTAAGAATAATCATACGTCCGAAACGCGATACTTGCCATCCGCTGGGTGACCATTTCGTACAAAATTATGCCGCTCGAAAACCAATCCACTCCACGACCGATGCCAGCCTGGCTCAAGAATAATTCAGGAGCCATGTAAATCGGTGTCCCAACCATTGCCCAGGTGTGAGAATCAGTTTCAGGCTTCGCTAGCCCAAAGTCTACCAGGGAGATGTATCCATCCGGCTTGATGAGGATATTGGCTGGCTTCAGATCGCGATGCACTATGCCGTTGGCGTGTAGGAATTCCAAGGCGCATACGATATTTGCATAATAAAAGTGCGCTGTTGTTGCATCTAGCGGTCCACGACGGTAGATGATGTCGTGTAGCACGCCCGCCGGGATGCATTCCAGCATGAGGTAGAGGTTGAGTGGGTCGTGAAATACACCAACAACGCCGTTGATCCAGGGACTCCACGGAAGCTTGGAAAGACTTGCTCTTTCCGCGTCGGTATCGTCTGGATAATGCTGCGTTGATGAAATTTCAGACGACGTGTTCATCGAGTCAATCGATCATACGGATCATACACACGTTATCAAAGTTTTGTATATCAGCCTTTTGCAACACCTTGAGGGCGAATAAAGAACCCGGCCGGTCCATTCGATGACTCTCCTGTCTAGGCCGTACGCGCACAAGCAGGACGCTGCCATAAGCACCAGTGCCTACCAGAATAGTTAGCTGGTATGCAACGCTATTTGACACCCCGGCTTGCCTAGTTTTCGGACACACTCGAGGTCCTTCAACCAAAGGGGCGGAGGGCGCACTTCCGGGGGCTCTTCCACCTTCTGCCCCTTGTAACAACCATGGAATCCGTGATATTTGACGCGTTCCTAGAATTTCACATTAGGATTCGAAATGCCACGCAGAGCACAACACCACGAGGCGCACGTTGGGATATTTGCTTGATTGCTTGACGGCGTTCGTGCTTTTTGAAGTGGAAACATCTTTGACATCGCGAGCGGGATGTTTCGTGGGGCTGCATTGTTTAGATGTATGCTTGGCGGTCAACGATGTCAGTAAGCGCATACCAGCGGTGATGGATGGCTTGTCAGTGGGGAACAAGTGAAGAAGTTAGGACAGGGACGAGTGGTTGTCCGGCTGCCTCTAAAATGGTGCAACCCGCCATTGTTCGTCGAATTCGTGTGTGGAATTGATACACAGGCCAGAACGCTTAGGCCATCTGTCGAATTAATGTCACCCGATCAACGTCAAACGGCGACCCACCCGTTATTAGTGTCGAGCAACTTTGAACATCGACAACGCCACGCCGCCGACCTGTCCCCAATCCGTGCAGGACGATCGAGCTGCGATCTTCTTTCTGCCACTCCGCGACGAACACAACTCCCACAGGGTCATGGCTCGCGTGAACGTTGCTCAGAGTCGCCCTCAGGACTGGGTTTATCTCTCCGAAGGTGGATCGACAATCGTGTTCTCCTATACAGGTCCTTTCCACCCTAATTTCAGCGGCAAAGTACTCCGCCTACGGAAAGCGTCGCTCGACGTTTTTTCGCACGACGGCACGTTCGATGAGGAAGATGATCCGGTCATCGCCTTCCAGAACACAGTCATCGCGGCTCTTCTGCCTTCAAAATTTCTTCCCGATCTGGAGGTCGTACTCCTAGACGCTGAATGGTTAGCAGAACTCGGGGCGTCGCGTAATGGCGACCGCCCCGCCGAGCGACGAGCGAAAGACCAGATTGATAAAGCTCGACGAAAGGGCGTCCTAGCCACAGATCTCATCGGAGGTACAGATATTCTGGCGATCGAAATAAAGGTTCAGTCAGAATCGCTCTACAAAGGGCATCATCATAATCGATCATCCACTTTCTAGCCCAAGTGGGGCTTCATGCCCAATTCCGCTCACTTGTCCGAGGAGACTGCGGAGATCAAGGCGTCCACTTGCAGGTTCTGTATGCACACTCGTTTCAGGTCCAAAGATGGCGAAGTTCCTACTCAATATTGTCCGTTGGACTTGTACTCGAAAGATGAAGCACGCACGAGGAAAGCTATCCGTGATCTGTGGGACGGCTGGGTGCAGAGCGATGGCGCTCTGAACAACATGAAAGTATTCGTCTCTGGGAAGATGATAAGACCTGCTGAGGTGCGAGTCGTCGCCATTGACGTTCCCTTTCGATTCACATTCATTATCGGCAGTCATATTCTTCTCTCGGGGATTTTCTCTCAGCAAGAACAGAGATTCACGAAGCGCTTGCGACTGCTCTGCTCCCGCTTCTGCGAACCCCTGCACTGAGGGTTATATCAGATCTACAACGCTCACTAGACGCGCTTGACATTGAGGGCATTCTCAAACTATATGCCATGGCATGCCCAAATGCCAAGGATATAGGAGCCGTTGTGCGGAATCCTTCTCTTGAACAGCTCCAAGATTTTGTCACTTCCTACGACTCTGTTTATTGTGCACTGGACCATTCCAAGCTTTGTCCTGAAAACATCAATACGTATCTCATGGCTTATCTTCTTTCTGCAACGTTCAAGGATTGTTCTGTGATATTCAGGATTCATCGTTCCGATATGTCTGGGCAACCGTCTGTTGATTCTCCTCACGCGATCTCCATCATCGACCTTGACCTCAAAGGGGTGGATCGGTTTGAACAATGGGCACACCTCGATAGACAGATTGTTGAATACTACCGGGGTGTGGCACAACGTAGATTTTGTGTCGAGTAGATTACATTTCCTTACATTGTAGGCTGGCTCACGATCTCGAATGACTTTCCCTCACGTGATATGTCCCCAACCACGCGGTTATGATCCGTCTTACTATCGACGCGAACGTTCACTTCACTTTCGCAGCATAGACTTGATGGCTTTCGTATCATCCACTAGGTTGGCAATCCGTTGTACGCGGCTCACGCATCCCTCTCGCCTCCCCTTCGGCCGTAGGCATACGTCAACTTACAATGCCGCAATTGCGGGTCTGAGCGAGGAACAGGTCGAGGTGCGTCGTTCCACGGGTAATGACTGGCATACAGGCTTATTGGTATGGTCCTGCAGTTCAGGAATGTGGTTTCCGACTTCGCACAACGAGAACTTGCTCCAAGGGCTGCAGAGATCGATAGAACCAACACCTTTCCGGTGGTCAGTTCGGTACTTCTGTATCTCGCAACACGTCCCCATGTAATTTGCAGGACGTCTGGGAAAAACTTGGAGATATGGGCTTGCTCGGCGTAACGGTCTCTCCCAACTACGGGGGTTTAGGTTTGGGATACTTCCATCATACCTTGGCCATGGAGGAGCTTTCACGAGCGTCTGGCTCGGTCGCACTGTCCTACGGTGCTCACTCAAATCTCTGCGTGAACCAGATACATCGACACGGCACGGAAGCACAGAAAGAGAAGTATCTCCCTGACCTCGTATCCGGCAAGAAAGTTGGGAGTCTTGCGATGAGTGAATCAGGAAGCGGGTACTGCATATCTTTCGTATCCCATTTGAGTTCTGATTTTTGTACTTCAGGAGTGATGTCGTTAGCATGAGTTTGCGAGCTGATAAGGTTAATGGTGGATGGCGGTTGAACGGTACCAAATTCTGGTTTGCTTCTTAGTGTCTCACGTATACTGCCCCGGTTAATATTTTCTTAGGATCACCAACGGACCTTCAGCTTCGACCCTTGTTGTCTATGCCAAAACTGCACCGGGGCAGGGCTCCAAAGGCATAACCGCATTCATCATAGAAAGGGGATTCAAAGGATTCTCGACTCATCAGAAACTAGACAAGTTTGGCATGAGGGGTAGCGATACCTGCGAGTTGGTCTTCGAGAATTGTGAGGTACCCGACGGTGAGCACGATCATGTCTGTGTTATGATTCTTCCGCTAATGTTCTGCTAGACAATGTCCTCGGTCAAGTGAACAAGGGGGTGGGAGTACTCATGTCAGGGCTTGATCTCGAACGTCTCGTGTTGAGTGGAGGTCCGTTAGGGTAAGGACATTTGGGAATCAAATGTTCGCATCAGACCAATAGCTGCAGGTTAATGCAGGCGTCCTTCGATTACGCGGTTGAGTATGTTCACCAGCGCAAACAATTTGGCCAGCCGGTCGGGACATTCCAATTGATGCAAGGTAAGCCAGCGACTTTTTTTGTTGGCAACATAGCTGAGGTACCCGTAAAGCCAAGATTGCCGACATGTACACAAAGATCAATGCAAGCAGATCGTACGTGTATGCAGTGGCCAGGGCATGCGACCAGGGCCACGTCAGTCGTCGGGTATGTTGCATATCGTCTTGGTATCTGTCGGTCCCTTATGTCCGTCATAAGGATTGTGCTGGAGCGATATTATACAGCACTGAGAGGGCCATAGAAGTAGCAATGGAAGGCATGCAATGCCTGGGTGGCAATGGATACGTCAATGGTCAGTGTCGTCGTATCACGGACACTTCTGAAAAGTTGAAATTCTTCAGAGTACCCGATGGGCAGGATATTAAGAGATTCGAGGCTCTATGCTGTCGGCGCCGGCACACAGGAAATCAGGCGGATGCTGATCGGGAGAGAATTCAATGAGCAATTCAAGCCATAGTGTCATATCTCAAGTCTTGAGAGATGTCTATAACCCCATATGATTCTTCTTGGACTCGGATGGTCTGGCGTTCGGTCTGGATGCAAACTCGAAGGGTGGTTCTAGTAGCTTGATACTAGTCCCCAGAATTGGATGACGTCAGGTTCTGTCATATGATCACAATCCCCTCAAGCTCAAATTACTCCCGGTACTTGAATAACGGTTTATTTACCACGTCTGATATTACATTAGGGTGATTTGGAGTAGTTTAAAGTAGAGTTTCCCCTTTCAAAAGAATGGTGAGATTCAGAATGAGGATACAAACTACCCGCCTACCTAGTGCTGCCCGGACAAGAGAGCAACCAACTGCTACAGTCTTCCGAACGCTCTCCGGGTCCGCTAGAGATGGGTTGACTTCCTGTGCGAAGGTGAGTACAGTGATGATTCGGGTGAGGTAGAACGAACCATTAGATCTAACGCTACGAGAAGACCAGTTTCATGGATGGCTTCACAGATATAGTGACCTTCCCTGAAGGTCAAGCCACCGCGCACCTGGGCAACAGAGGTTCAGCAGTTCAAGATTAACCAAGCGCACAATGGACTCACCGGTGTACCAGTAGAGGGTGCGACGGATGGGTCCAGAGCATCAACATCAAAGCTCAGGTGAATGGGTAGGTCCCGATTCGGGTTTACATGATCGAGTGCCATCTCCACCACCTTGCCGATGCCGTATTTGTCTACGTCGTGCATAGAGAATGCCTTGATCCCAGTTTCCTTGAGGATACGCTTCTCCCCAGCGTCTACATCGCGCAAGCCAATGTAGACAATTCGCTCTGGCTTCAGCCTAGGCTGGACCCACGCAAACTCCGGGATTTTTTCTCCAAGCCCCAGGAGGAAGGAAACGGGCATACCGTGAATGTTTCCTGGCAACTAGATGGGTCGTAGAGGGTAGAGTAGGCCGGTATACGTACCACTTCCGGTTGTCTCCATAGTATTGATGTCAGTATGAGCATCAACCCAAATGACACATGCCTCCGGGTATGAACTGGAGTAATCAGGTCAGCGGATTGAGATACATTGTGAGACGACACTCACTCCAGAGTTCCAGAAATAGTGCCCATAGCCTGCCAAATTCTATCAAGAGGGTGTTGAGAATGTACGGAGCACGGTACACACGAGGGAGTGGTCGCCACCTAGAGTGACTGGGAGCTGGCCGTTCTTGGCATGACCGCCGACGACGCCTGCGACGGACTCGCAGACACAGGAAACCAACCTCGGGTTCTTTAATATGCCGATCGGAGGGTCCGATGCAGTCTGGATTTCCTCGAATTGATGATGGCCGTCGAAATGGACCTTCCAGCCGATCTCCTGAAGCTGCTCGACGAGCCCTGCTTCAACAAGATGAATTGGACCTTTATCAACGCCTAATTTTGGCTGCGACAGCTGAGAGATAAGACTTTTTTTGGAGCAGGTTACACACCTGGCCACCGCTTGCAGGGTTACGGAATGAGGACAACAGAAGACTGGCATGTGGCAACCTCGGGTGCTCACCTGAAAGGGCAACCTACGATCTAAATGCGCGGTGAGCGATATTAAGTGCGACTCGGAAGCGACCGGACAACTGACCGCAGCTGTCTTTGGGTTTGGAAGAAACTTGTTTACGAGAGTGGACATCACCGACAATCGGGGGGGAGTGGACGGAGGGAAGAAGTAAAACAGGAATGACAAGATCCGGGGCGGGACTTTCCGAGACTCGTCTGCCGGCGAGCTGCGGTGCACTGGCATGGCGGCAGTGGCTGGCCATCGTGCGTGTGGTTGATGCGAAACGCGGAGCCATTTGCGCCGGTATCAGTGGAATTCGCCCCCCGAGTATAAATACACATCTCGCCGGCCGCCATTTTACCTCAATCCGCTTTATCCAATCCCAGCTCCTGGTAATGTCCGTCCCTTCTAGTAGGCCGTCCAGCAGGTTGCCATCCCGTAGCGGCACCCCCAGTATAAGAGAGATGGTGTGTGCCATAATCGCTTCAAGCTTTTCTATCCCCTTTACATGCACTTTCACTTGCCGCGCATCGCCTCCGTCGTACACCAGGTACACGAGGTCTTCAAACACTTCAGGCATGAAAAGGAATCCGAGGCCCACCAGGTACTTATCTTCGCTCGATCCTCGTCGAATTCCCCTCTGACAGCCTGCCAGATCTTCCGCCAGCAAGTGGGGCATCAGCCCAAGGGCATTGTCCCCCAGACCGTCAACCCTGTCAGTCACAGTGCTATAATCTTATCGTCCCTGACATCTCCATCCCTGACATCACAGGACGAAGAAACTGTCCCCGGCATCGAGCATCCGGGGAGCACCGGCGTGATCTACTGTTCCGATCGCGCGATGGCTAACGGCTTCAGTTACGCCAACTCTCACGAATGGGCCAATCTCGGTCAGGGCGCGCCCGAAGTTGGACCGATTCCCAATGCACTACCTCGTCCCGACTCGATACCCCTTCCCGTCGATTCTTTGGAATACGCCCCTACAACTGGTGTCAAAGGTTTACTGTATCCTATTTTCCCCCGCTTGTCCTAATCAATTTCCGTCAAAGCACTTCGTGAAGCAGTCGCTGACTTGTACAATCACACATACCGTCAGGGAAAGACCAGCAAGTATACATACGAGAACGTCTGCATAGTGCCAGGTGGTCGTTCCGGATTGTCCCGTGTCGCCGCTGTCGTCAGCGACGTCTATTGTGTATGTTTCTTGGGCTGCTTTCCATTGTTATCTCTCAATAATCACCACCCGTAGTCCTATCAGATTCCAGACTACACTGCTTACGATCAAGTTTTGAGCGCGTTCAAACGCCTCGTTCCCGTTCCGACAGTGTAAGTCCATACGCAATGTTCGATAGTTGGGTGGCTGAATCTTCTTAGTCTTGATCCTAAGGTTCATCTCCATCAGATTTGTTCACCAGCAGTGCTGATGCTTTATTAGCACAAATACCGCCTCGATATTGAGCAGACCAAGGTTTGTTCACGGAGGGTTCTTCCGTGGCTTGACTCAAAGGTTGCCATCAATAGAAAGATATTCGCACCCAGGGCCTCGCCGTCATCATCGCGTCGAATCCGCGAAATCCGACAGGACAAGTCATTGCGTATGTCAAAAGGTGTCCGTGAGGGCTGTACCTCATACCCAAAATGTTTAGCGGCAAGGATCTCAAAGAACTTGTGGGCCTTAGCAAGGAGGGGACAACTCTCATTCTCGATGAGGTTCGTTGCATATTCTTTGCTTGCGACGCCACGTGTCGACTCATTCGATACTCCACACGTACTATTGTCACAGTTCTACTCCTGGTACATTTATCCAGAGCACGAGCGAGATTTTGGCAAATCCATCTCTTCCGCCGAATATATAGATGATGTCAACACGGACTCGGTTGTTATTATCGATGGACTCACGAAGGTCGAGAAAGTGTCTGTCACTCATGACTCGTTGCTAATGGTTCTCACAGAACTGGCGGCTCCCCGGCTGGCGTGTGTGTTGGGTTATTGGGCCAAAGAACTTGATCACAGCACTTTCTCAGTCAGGTCAGTCGGTCAATTGGAATATATGGCGTTCCTTACCGAAAACAATCTAGGGTCCTTCTTGGATGGTGGAGCGAACCACCCGTATGTTCATATTTTGTGTATCTCTGCTCAGGCACTAACACTTTCCTAGTATGCAACTCGCTGCTGTTCCCCTTTTAGAACCCAGCCGCGTAGCACAGGAAAAGGTAATCTTATATAGCTAGCTGCGCGTTGTCAAGCGGCTTAATACCCCCGTAATCCAGCTCGCGTTGCAGAAGCACTTTAAAGCAAAGCGTGACCATGTGCTTAAGCGGCTCCATGATCTTCATCTCGACGTCGATATCCCACCCCAAGCGACCTTCTACATCTGGCTCAACTTAGAGAAGCTTCCTCCACCGTTGAACAACGGCTTGGTTAGTTCCCATACTTGCTTGGAGAACATTGTATACAATGCCATTCCTAGACTTTCTTTGAAGAACTCCTCAAGGAAAAAACCATCGTGATCCCCGGTATCTTCTTCGATATAAACCCAGCTCACCGCAGGAATTTATTTAATTCCCCTTGTCATCACTTCGTACGCTTGTCTTTCGGGCCCCCTCTGGAGGACCTTGACAAAGGTATGTATGACTTGATGGTTTCGTACTGGAGCTGACTGCTGTAACAATTATTAGGCATTGATGCTATCGGGAGGGTGGTCAAGGCTGCGAGGAAGGAAGGCACTAAGAAATTTGGCCACAATTACAAGAAGAGTTTGGAGGCGGCGCATGAGCACATCTAGATACCGTGGCGAAGGGCAGGCGAAGGCCCATTGCAGAGATGACTGGTCAGTAAGGACTCCTAGACTTGTAGTTGTAGAGAGAGATTGTATTGGCATGAGAGTGACTTCGTTCGATATTTATCACAATGATGGATCAAACGGTGCAAACGCCTTCTTAAACAACTCAACGTCGGCTTTGTCTTCCTCCTCTGAAAGAATGCACATCTTCCAATCAAGCCTGTGCGTAATGTTCAGGAGAGACACCAACACTTGTCTACAAAAATACCATAAGGGGCCCATTGTAGCGATGACTTGCTGTAGTACGTACCTCCCAAACTGAACACTGAAAGGAACATCGTCCTTCATTAGATGGATTAGTTTACGTCCATCTGGAAGATCGACACGGAAGTGGCTTCGTGCGCTACCAACACAGGCCTCCAAAGCAGCATCAGCATCCGGCTCAAAGTCTATTCCTAGGGCACGTCCCTCTTTGA